>JBBPBX010012014.1:13524-26364 GCA_038048925.1 Garcialebias charrua | reverse complement strand
TCATGTGCATTTTAGCTTATATTACTACATTGAAATACATATACACTCAAATTCATCCTGCTTGCACCATTATATTCTACCATGTTGTTGTTTAATATCTCTCTTTAGGACTTTGTGAATATCATAATTACTTTTTCAATTTTTGGTACTTTATTTTTGCACCCTTATTGCATGCTTTAGTATTTCTTGTTTTTGTTATTTGTTTTTTTAACGCGTTATATCAGTTCTTCATCCTAAGCATTTCATTGTACAGTACTGTTAACCTTGTGTTAACCTTGCAAATGTCAAATAAACACAACTTGAACTATTCAAGGTTTCTGGGTTGTACAGTTAGGTGCAAGACCCTAGAGTAACATATACCGGTACTGTACCGGTAATGTTCTGCTACTACTGTACTGAGAATGTTAGTTCATGCAGGTTATTCCAGGAGCCCCCCTCCCCAGTCAATCTCGCAGATTTTTTTCTTGTTCATTCATAGTTGTTTGCAACCCATCAGCCCAAGTCCTTCATTTCTCCACTGCCTCTGAATCAAAGACATAATAATTCATTTCCGCAAATTAAAGCAAATAGAAACAAATACATGGGTGAGAGTGAGTGTGGATTCTAAAGCCAGTGGAGGCTAAAAAAAGCCATCAGGATAAACACGTTTTTAGCTTGAAAGAAAACAAATGCTAAACTGTTGGATTGGTACTAATAAAACTACAGTCATCCACATATTATCACAGAGGAAATGGTTCCAACAAACATAACATTTAGTGAACTTATCTGGTGAACAGTAACACCATCAGCTGGGGTAAACCCCTTGCATTTTGACCAAAATTTGCAAATATACAGTATTCTGAATATTTAAACACTTGAAAACTTGTCTTAAAAATGTCCACAGAAAACAAAACATTGAAAGTTAAAGAAAAATTAAGCACGTAAGAATTGTTTGTATTGAAGGTAAAAAAAAAAGAAATGTGACTGAACCTACCTCTGATATTCCCCATTCTATTTAATCCAGAATTTAAAAAAAAAAAGGTTAAAGACAAAAACAGCTGGACTTCAATAAATCAATATACCGGTAATCCAGAACTGTAGTTGTCCTGCTTGGCTTCGACTTCACAGCAACTTTCAAACAGGACTGAAGACACTGACGCGACTGCTCAATTCCCACACACCTATAAGCTTGTTCTTCAACATTTCTTGTTTCATTTCACTCCTAACACAAAGGGGCCAGAACTCTGTTGAAGTCTGAAGGTTAAAACTTTGGTATGTGAAGTCCTTCAACAGTTCCGACAGCAAAACAAGAAGTCGGTAAGAAGCTGTGGAAGCAAGCCCAGTCGTCGCAGGCTTCAAGGCTGTCATTAGACTAATGTCTGAGGATCACACTGTGTAGTTTCCACAGAGTAAATATGACCTCACTCTGGTCAAAACAGTGTTTAAACATCCCTATTATGGCTGCTTTTCTTGAGAAAACAGAAAGACAAACATATGGAAAGAGAGCAAGGCAACGGCAAATGATTTACAAGACATCTTTTATTCAGTGTCGTATTTGTCTGTCTACACAGAATGCTTTAAAAGCATCTCTTTTACTACATGCTATTTGTAGTCAAAGCTAAATATCCCTTTTATAGGAAAATAATCCTCAGTCTCTCAAGTTTCCCAAGAAAAGTCTGAGCCAGACCCCACCCTATTTACTGGATCACATGATCTGATCTGCTGGCCTCAACTTGGCCACTCCTCTGAGGGTTTTTTTCTCGATACAACCCATTTTTTTGTGCGAAACTGCCTCCCCTACTAAGCATGCCGCAAGAAATTGAGAGGGGGATGGATCATAGTTTGAATCCGTTTCTGTAACATGTAAAATCTTGCTAATATCTATTTAATGGTTGCAACAGTGAAAACAGTTGAGGCATGTTTAAATTCTGCCGTACTCCATTAATTTTATCAGGGGAGGTGAATCAGGTAGGGCTCTGGCTAAAGTCAACTGTGTCTCGTGCCACCTTCTCCACAGTGCACTGCTGCAGCAGATGTAAAATCTAATACAGGCATTATTTAAAAAACAGGCAAGGAAAAAGAATGTTCCAGGGAGAAATCACAGTAGAAGAGCGAAGTAGAAACTGTGTTGACGTACAACATAAAAAGACTTTATATGTGCAGCTGGTCAGTATGAACATTTCTCCCAGAACACACTTAAGCCAACACTGGATATTTAAATGCTTGATAGATTTACGATACTATAAAAAAACTGCTCTTTTGGGAGAAAGTACAGTCGCTTTTGAAAAGAAAGTATGTACAACCGCCTCTTTCAGTTCTAACGCTGTACAACTAAATGTCTTATGAAAAATTATATTTATCTTCTATAAAGTCATCAAATTGATAAATACAATCACAGACGAAGCGATCGTCTTCAGTTCATAAAGGTTAGTGAGGATTTACAGTTTGTCTACAAAAGCTCTTTTTAGTTCAAGCACAGGATTTTAGTCAATTCTGAACTTTGAAAGGGCCATTCAAACTCTGATAGTTTTATCTTTGTTTTCAGACCTTCATTTGCGGATGTGTTGCTTTGCTTGAGGTCACTGACTTGTTGCATGGCCCAATTTTAGTCAGAGTCTGGTTTTCTGACAAGTATCCTCATTTAATTCTAAAATTAGTTGGTAAACAGAGTTTGTGGTCAACTTGATGACGGCACAATGTCCAGATCCTGTCACTGCAAAACTGGACCACCACATCAGTATTCCACCATTGTGTTTTACAGTTGATAAAAGGTGCTTGGGCTTATTTGCTGTTCATATTTGCCAAACAAAGCTTTATTAAAGCTTTCATATGACCCAAGACCTACAGCAAAAGCAATACAGTACCGTACATGCTTTGGAACAAGACTGATTACATTTGAATGGTTCTACTCACATTTATACATGAAGACCAATAACAAATGTGACGAAATTTACAGACGAAAGGCACCTAGCATATCTCATTTAATCTAATATTCTAAAAAATAATAATAATAAAAAATAAATAAATAAAGTTTAGCAAAGTAAATAGGAAAACTGTTGTTAATACTTTGGTGAGTACAGAGAGAATTACCAAAAAAGATTGAAAGCTGTAGTTTTGGGCCAAAATGAAATTATGGGTCTAAAAAATACAAGATTTATGCTTGGGATTTTTTAATACATTAGAAAAACTGCTCAATTAAATCCGCTCATTCTCAATCAGTTCATCTGGACAGTTTCTTTTTAGCAGAAACGTTTCACCCTCACTCCAGAGGGCTTCCTCAGTCAGAGTAGTCCAAAGCACAATGGTTGACTTCAGTGTGCTTTGGACTACTCTGACTGAGGAAGCCCTCTGGAGTGAGGGTGAAACGTTTCTGCTAAAAAGAAACTGTCCAGATGAACTGATTGAGAATGAGCGGATTTGATACCTGGACTATTGAGAATTAACTTTCTTGCTCAATTAAAGTTTGTGAATTGTTGTTCAATCTTAAACTCTAAAGCGAAAGCTGGAAAACTGGGGAAGAACATACTGTGCATGGCTGATTAAAAATTATTTTAACCACGTTATGTTTCCTGGAAAACCTTGAATTTAAAAATAAAAATGAAATACTTTAAAAATCTCAGTTATTGAAAGTGTCGTAAATGGTGGTTTTGGAAGTCGAACACACAGGTGCTTGCGGACCACGAAGAACGCCAAGGAGTAAATTTCATAAAATTGATTTAAATAAACAAAAGAAGCTGACAAGGCAGCAAAAACGAAGGTTACAAATTGTAACCACAGATTCTACGAATTGTGGGTGCAGCCCTTTAAGCCACGCCCACTTAAAGGACAAGCCCACAGTGAAATAGAACTTACTCGAATGAGTCATGTAGGAAACACAAGGAACAAAGCTTGACAATGAAGGGAACACCAGACAATGACCAGCTGACAAGGAACAGAGGATGCAATATTAAATACACAAATAATAACGAGACAAGTGCAGACGTAAGGAAACGGGGAATGATTGCAAGGAGAGCAGGACAGAAACACACCACAAGAGGGCACCATCCTCACAGAAAGCATCTCACTTATTGTATTTATATGTGGATTAAACAAGATACAAGATACAAGAGCTTTTATTAACATTGCACCAGGTGCAACGTGATTATGTATACACAGTCATCCAGAAGAGGGTTAGAGAATGTAAAGCTGCTGCTTATTCAAAACACATGACATGTTCTTCAGCGCGGCCTCTCTCATCCGTCTCGGGATGAAGGTCAAAGGTGTGAAAAAAAGGTAAGTAAACATGGGGGGTTACAGCATTGGTATTAAAAAAAATGTATCACATTTTGTCTGCAAGACACCGCATGACACAGTAAAAACCATACCATAAGCACATATAAGGACAGTTACATGTTGCATGTTGAGACTGAGGCAGGGAGGATCTGTCCATGATACATTCCGGATGCCTCCGATAACGCTCAACAAAATGACAGTTTCGACATTGTCCTTTAAGTCAAACACATTTGTCACAAAATTTGCTTCAAGGAAAATGTGTCTTAAAAGATGTGACAAAGAATTACAGACATTTAACTCATTTTGTTGTAAATTTTAGTGATTTCAGTTCCTTCAGCAGACAGATTAGTCAATCCCTGCCTTAAAATCCTTCTGGCAGACACACCGAGTTATCTCATTGTATCAAACTTTTCAACTACCCTAAGCCACAAAATATCCAGCACCTAAACTGTAAGGATCTGTAAAACAAACTGAACAGTCAATACATTTGTTAAAATCACAAGCTTTAAAAACCTCTGACACACTACTGGTTCTTAAATTAATAAGCAGCATTATGTGCCTTCAAAGGTATTGTGCTGAGAAATAATTGTTCCTATTACTAATCTGTTAGTAGTTGCAACAACGTCCCAAAAGACTCGGCATGCGTAATTATTTCTTACCAAAACAATGTATCAACTTTTCTGATAAAACTACCAGTAACTATTTTGGTCTCATAGTATTGATTAGAGTTGAACAAAATGAACATTTACCCACTGCAACCATTTTATATGGAAACAAAAATACAAAAGCAACTCATCAGCACAATGCACCTTTATAACTGAACCAAGTCACACGTTTTCTGCCATTTCTGCTGAGCAGTTCATAGTTTTTAAAAAGTGCTAAATGAGGTCCTGAAATAGTAAAGAATTAAGGTGGTACACTATACAGGAAACCCTCGAGGTACGACACCTGCGACCTACGGCAACTCAGACTTACGATTTTATCATATTTAATAAAAATATGATTAAAAAAAAATATATATATATATATTTTTTTTTTTTTTTTTGTGTTTAAAAGTTATTAATTTCATGTGTATAGCACTTTGTTGCAGCTGTGGTTGTTTTAAATGGCTTTATAAATAAAGTATAATTATTAATTTTACGTTTTGATAAGAAATTAATCGTATTTACGCAACTTCCGGTTTCCGCTCGCCACTTCCGGTTGCCATTTTACAACTGTACTGCGGTCAATGGAGCTCCGGAGGCTACTGTCAGCTGGCTCCGTGTGCCCGATCAGGGTTGCCTCATACGGATAAATGAGCTGGAAACACTCGGTCAACTCTGTGGACGTCTCAGGTCCGGAGGAGCAGCCGCGGATCGCCCCGCGATCGGCGGCCACAACGCCGCCCGACATGCTAACGACAGCAGCTAACAAAGCAGCTAACACAGGCGAAGACACCGAGCCGACATGCCGCGGAGGATCCATCTGCGGCCGGGAGCTCGCCGCAAATGTCCGCCTGGCAGTCGGGGCCACCGGCTCAAAGTAAGACATTATATTTTTTATTTGTTGTGCAGTTCTGTGCGTGTTTATGGCCTTAGTATGTCTGCTTGTTCAGTCTCATGCCATTAAATATGTGTGCGGCGCTCCGTTAGCGGTATAACCGCGACCTATGTCAGAAACGCGGACCTACGATAGGCATGTGTTTTTGGTCCGCGAGGTACGACAAAATCGACCTAAGTCACACACGTAGGTCCCTATCCCTGACGTAACTAGAGGGCTACCTGTACAATAATATAACTTGTATAAACAATGAAAACAGAAAATATTTTAAGGAGATTATAATCTTAATGTATCCCAGATGGTAAACTTGCCTGTATCAAAACATAAATGAGATGTTTGATTTTCTGCTGTTCTTAATAGCTGAAAATGTGTTGTCCGTACCGACACACCCAAAAACAAAAGATTGCCTACTATAAATAGTCTTGCTTACGTATATTCATTCATTCAACCTTTATTTCTACAGGTTAGCCTTGAGGACTCATTTACAAGACAGACCTGTTTTAAACCATAATCCCTCTATCAATGATTACCCCATGCAAGTCCAAGAAAATTGTGTAGTCACCTTTAAATAGACGCATACCTGTCATCCTGTTGATTTAGGACTAAACATAAACCACGTGAGATATATGAGTCTATATGTAGAGTGGCAACAGCAGTCCTACATCTTCTCCACAGATCAATGAAGAGGACAGGAACAGGGAATCATTCAGAGCTGCACCCATGCCTACGTCACATATTGAACCTCACTCCACAAATGTTGTAATAACTTGAGATCTATGTGAGCAAGTGTCCACAAGGCAGGACCTGCCCCTGATAAAAGGCAGGAAACACAAACGCACTACCGTGTATCACACACTTATCATGTGCTCAGCATTTAATCTCACAAATATGTTTACTCAAAAAGGACGCTGGAAAGATGACTGCATTACAAAACAATCTGTGTTTGCGTTGCGCAGCAGTATATCTTTCTGTGAACAAATTACAACAGAGACGATTCACCTCCAAAAATCATTTCCTCACAACAGTAGGTCAACTAATGGGGCGAAGAGGGGCTCAACAGAAACTTCTTCGGCTAATACGTTGTGACAGAACGGGACATGAACTATTCTGATTGCATGCAAATCCTTTCAAAAGAATAAGAGATTGTGCGAGACAGACATGCTTCATCCTGTCACGCATTGTTAGACAAATACATTTACCACCCTAATGCATTTCCACATACAATTATAATGCAAACACAGCAAGTGCTTTCTATTAATGGCCCCCAAGAAAGAATAGTACCGGTATGATTTATATTATGGGGATTTAAACAAGTCTGTTTCACCACTAATTCTTTGGATAAATGATGGGCTGGAAGACCAGTGTTACTTAAAATGTGATTATGATTGTGGTGTTCATTATTTAACCTCATTTAACAGTTCGGTAAAAAGGTGTTAAATATTTTATTGAACATATGCACTCCATTTTGCCGTGTCAAACATTTTCTGCTAAGAGGGACTGATTTGATGACCCTCTGACACCAGATGGTTTTCAAATTAAACGATGTAATGTACAGCTAGATTTAGAAATATTAAGACCATGTAAAAAGGCACAGGCTAAAAAGAAAAATGAACATTAACTAATGTCCTGTTCTTGTCAGCAGCTATGGCAATAACAATGAAAGGTGTCTTAGATTAATAGATCGCCTCACTCAGCACTTTACATTAATGCTGAATATGGCAACAAAAATTATAATAGAGAAGAACAATATGATTTATATTTTAAAATATGTATAATTTTGTTTAAATATTTATTTAAAGGTTGGCTTCTGTATTTATACAGCTAACTTGTCAATTCGTGTCTGCACTATTTGTGTCTTGTGATTTCAGATACAATAGTATTCGCTTTTTTACTTTTAGAAATTATAAAGAATTGCAATAAAGCATATTGTAACATGAAAGCAATACTTGAAAGAAAATATTGCTGAGTAAATGGATGTGTGATGTTTTACTACATTTGGAACTTGTAGTGGCGTAGTGGTAATGGCAGTCGTCCCCCAATCGGAAGGTTGGAGGTTCGAATCCCGGTTCCCTACACCATGTGTCATTGTGTCCATGGGCAAGACACTTAACCCCGAGTCGCTCCCGGTAGGACTGGAAAGGCGCCTTGCATGGCAGTCTGCCGCTACCGGTGTATGAATGTGTGTATGAATGGGTGGATGGTTGGTATTGTAAAGCACTTTGGGGGCCCTCATAGGGGGCTGGAAAGCGCTATATAAATAAGCTCCATTTACCATGATCAGCTGATTGCTTGTAGCTTGTTAATTTTTTCTGATGAATGAAACCAAACAATCACGGTTGCTTCTTTTTACATGAGTAAAATTTTTTTACAACAGTCTGAATATTCTGTTAAAACTTGATTTATTATGTACAGAATAAACTATGAATATCTCATACAGCAATTTAGGTCCTATAGAAATATTGCCACCCTAAAAAATATCTTCTACATTAATCAGCCCTACAAAAATAGTTTATTATCCTTTATCACAATTTAAAAAATAGATGAAAAAGTGAGAAATAGCATTTCTTCAGACATCCTCGTGTATAACCTAGGTGTGGAAAATGCCATTTATGGGAAAATTATATTAATTTCCATATTTCCCTTTGTATTTAAATTTAATTAATATTTATTTGATTATTTATTTTCTGTTTTGGAATGCTAATCCGATAATTCTGCATAAACACAAAACTACCGTACTTTGAATTTCATTCTAGTTTACCTTCTCTAAGCTCTACATCTGTACAGATATCTTGTTTGATGTATTGTGAAAGCTATGATGGCACAATTGTGACAAACTGTTGAGACTAACAAATAATTATTTTGTGGAGCGATGTGACGTTCACAACTGTTGGTCAAACAGAAACTCTTATTTCTGGAATATGTTAAAGAAGAAGGTGAAAGAAGGAGACAGCTACGTAAACACCCACTGCCTGCATTAAATTTTGAACATATTTGGTTAATTTGTAATTTGTCATGTGGCTGAAAAACAGCAGTAGTATTATTTTTTATTTTACATTTGACAAACAATTACACGCTAAGAGTTGCTGATTAAACTGTAGTGCACCTAATAAAATACAAAACAATGAACAAGGATGTACTATAGGCCTGAGGTTGTGCTTTCTGAGAAACTAATGTACCGTACATTGACACTGCCAAGTCAATGTTTTAAAAGCATTAGCATGAATAATAATAATAATAATGTGTTTGTCTGTCATCTGCGTATGTTTCCCATACACAGACGAAATTCGTCTCTGCATTTAACCTAGTGGTTAGGGCGTTTGACTTGGGACCCGAAGGACGCAGGTTTGCGTCCCGGCCACTACCCACCTTGGGGTGTCTATGAGTGCACACCTAATTCTCCAGCTCCCCGAGCGCCCTCTGGCTGCTCACTGCACCAGATGGGGTTTATGGAACTTCATACTGGTACTTCTGTCCAATCAAATATACATGAAGCTACTGAAAACTACACACTGAAACTTTACAACAAATCAATGATGTGCATGAAAAGTTTTAAGAAACAAGTCAGATCACCAATAAAGACTGGCAAAGTATAGTGTTTCATACAGATCAGGACTGTCCTATTGTAGGAAAAAAGTTCACTGCATTGTTTTCAAATTATATTTATAAATAAATAATACAGTATAATATATAAAGAGAACAACCTTCACATGAATGTGAAGAAGACGAAGGAGATGATTGTGGACTTCAGAAGGAACAAACACACCCACACCCCACTGTATATAGGTGGATCTGCGGTGGAGGTGGTCTCCAGCTACAAGTACCTGGGTGTACACTTGAATGATAACCTCAGCTGGAGCAATAACACCACCAGCCTGATCAAGAAAGGTCATCAGAGACTCTACTTCCTCAGACGGCTGAGACGAGCTGGTCTGAGAAGCTCAGTCCTCACCTCGTTCTACAGGTGTGCAGTGGAGAGCGTCCTGTGCTCCAGCATCAACGTGTGGCATGGAGGCTGCACAGTTGCAGAGAGGAAAGCTCTACAGAGAGTGGTGAAGGCTGCACAGAAGTCTGTGGGAGTCAGTCTCCCCACCATCACAGACATTTACACCTCCAGATGCAGAAAAAGAGCCACCTGCATCATGAAAGACCTCACTCACCCAGCACACTCACTCTTTGCACCACTCCCCTCGGGACGGAGGTTGAGGAGCATCAAATGTAGAACCACTAGACTGAGGAACAGCTTCTACCCTGAGGCTGTCAGACTCATGAATAAATAAATAATAAGAATAAACACTGCAAAATGTCACATCATGTTGATACTGATCTGTTTCTTGTTGCTGCGTTCATCTGTGACTATCTGCGTTCATCTGTGACCATCTGCTCATGTTCGTGCTGCTGTTTATAATGATGTTTTTCTACTACATTAGGGCTTAGTGTATTACTAGCTGATGTCTCTCTTAGTTAATCCTTCTTCTTCTTCTTCTTCTTTCGGCTTTTCCCTTTTCAGGGGTCGCCACAGCGAGTCATCCTCCTCCACCTCACTCTGTCCTCTGCATCCTCTGTCCTCACTCCAACTACCTCCATGTCCTCTCTAACTGCATCCATATATCTCCTCTTTGGTCTCCCTCTTTGTCTTTTTCCTGGCAGCTGCATTTCTAACATCCTTCTACCAATATACCCACTGTCCCTCCTCTGGACATGTCCAAACCATCTCAGTCTGGCCTCCCTAACTTTATCTCCCAGTTGTTCAACATGTGCTGTACCTCTGATGATCTCATTCCTGATCTTATCCATCCTTGTCACTCCTAAGGAGAACCTCAGCATCTTCATTTCTGCCACTTCCAGTTCTTTCTCCTGTCTTTTTCTTTCTTTTTTTCTTTTCCTGTCTTTTTCTTTCTCCTGTCTTTCTCTCTTAGTTAATCCTAGATGTTATTATTGTTCTTCTCTTGCATTTGTTGTTGGATGTAACTGGGACCCTGTGTACATAATCTCGTTTTCAACACATGTACTACATGCGGTGCAAATGACAATAAATTCTCTCTGACTCTGACTCTGATATGCTCATGTTGGCCAATACCACCATCTATGTTTCCTCCATTTGATTTGATGAAGTGATTTTTGAGTATGAAGCTTGAAAACAAAAGCAGAAGTTGCCTTTTCTGATTAACATTGCACTTGTAAATGTGACTTAAATCCCATTTCCCCTCAAAGGCAGAAGACATCAAATTACTGTACTTGCCACCATACATGTCACAAAAAGTCCAAAGCCAGCACACTAAGTGTTGTGAACATTGAAGTAACAGAACATGTGGGTCTGTTACATATTATTTTTGCAGTAATTAGCACAAACATTGCTATAGCGTGTTTTTTTGCATCAGGAAAAGCATTTGGCGTAAAAATAATCGTCATGTCTTCATGCGATTTACGGTAGTTCTGTGGCGACCCCTGATTAAGGGAGCAGCCAAAAGAAGAGAAAAAATTTGCTAAAGCATGTTTTGATCATATCAAGCTGTATTTTAGGTTCAAATGTCAAGCTCTTTATTCAAACAATGAAGAAACTGTTTCTTTACTCTCACATGAAACACATGTGAGGTACTCTTTGTTTGAAAACAAGACAAATATGTTGTTTGTAATATAAATAATTTACAGGTAGATTTTTAAGCACCATTATAAAGCATAGCATTTTCTGCTGAGCTCAAACACTTACTGTAACTATCCATGGAAATATCTGTTATAGTTTATGATTTTTGGGAGGATAAATCTGACTATGGAATTGTAAAAATTGTATAAATCCACCAAATAATAAAATACTAACTTTTCAATTAAGAACAGAGTCATTGTCTGAAAACAGAGATTTTCATTAATGTAAAGTGCGTTATAAATTGAATTCATTATTATTATTATTATTATTATTATTATTATTATTATTATTATTATTATTATTATGTAATAAAACACAAAATTTAGAAACATTATTTTCAAAAAAGTTGTAATAGGGCCGTACAATTCCAAGTTGAACCATAACTTTTTAAAATACCAATTTATTGGTAACACCTTTGTTTGGTGCAAACTGTTTACTGGTAATTAATAATAATTTAAAAAAAGGACTGAGTGGGGGTGAGGGGCATAAAGTCAATAAGTAAAATGTATGAGTGAAAAGTTAATCCTGCTGTAATTTGAAAAATTAATTACTGAAGCATAATAGAAAAATATATAAATTAACTTTGCCACCTAGCATGCATAAAACATGATTCAGCAAGCAAATAAATGAAGTTGCTTAAGTAAATGTCAGATCTGCCAACCAGTGCCAGCTGGCATTTTGAGAAAGTAGAAAAGTTCAGGTAGATTTTAATTTTACTGGATATTTAAAAATTAAAATACTTTTAATTGGTCAGTTTCATTAAAAAAATATCTGCAACTTACAAGGCTAGACAGAAACACTTTAATCAGCTGCAATGTCATTGTATGTTGAAAGAAAATTAGTTTTTATACAGTTATTTTATAGGGATAACCTATTTAAAATAATTACATTTAAAATAATGCAAAATTCAATTAAATAAAATACACATTAATGATTATTATTTTGCATTTTTGTCTTATTTGGGGGAAAAAATACGTAAAAGAAAATAAATGCTGTGTGAGCACCTGAAGAAAGTCCATCCAGAAATAAAAAGGGCTTTGCATTGTTCACGGTTACTGAAGCAAACAGAGGGGAGTGCACTTCAGATGCCAGAAAAACAGTTCTCGCTGAGAAGAGAACAAGCACTAACAGGCCAGATCGGTTCAAATCTGGCAAACTGCAACAATTTTTCAGGCAATTTGAAGACACATGGGCACATAATCTCAGTAGAGTCCCCTATTTGACTCATGTTAACTTATTGTAAAACTTTGCTACTTGGAGCAAACCTACAAACTCAAGACAACTTCTTCCAAATTGTTGTTTCCCTCTTTTCGTCCTCACTGCTTTAGAAACCTACCGGTAGTTATGATATAATGCAGCCTACAGCTGTCTCCCAATTCTACAGCAAAATGCAAAACCTGGCAATCTAT
>JBBPBX010012014.1:0-13471 GCA_038048925.1 Garcialebias charrua | reverse complement strand
ATTAAGTAAAAGTTCAACTGAAACACACCTTTACTATAAAGTTGAACAAACCAAAAAATAGTTTTTAGATGGTTATATTGTTAAAAGTCAAATAAATGCACCGTGATTCCTCCCATGTATGCGCCTACATTCGCATATCGGCTTTTGAAATGCAGCTGATTTGACTGTCAATGTGCATTTATTAAGGAAAAGTTAAACCGAGACACACCTTTGCTATATTTTTAAAGCAAACAAAAAATTGTTTTTAAGTTTTAATCTTGTTAAATTATTGTTTAAATCCTCCCGTTCATGCTCATGCATCTGCTATTTGGCAGCCAATCGATTTTTGGCACAACACCGGCCACATTTCCGGGTGGTCAGTGGTGATACATAATACAGTAGATGCAACGGATATGGCAAAGTGATATTTCCACTTTATTAGACATATTTGGACTGATGCGACTTATAGGGCGATGTGATGTGTACGACAGAAAATACAGTAATTTATTTATTCAAAAGTATTACTCAATCCCGAAAGTACCAAAGGACAGTGCAGGCAGATTAGAGCAACACTGATAAACATCTCAGTTCAACACATTTGTTTTTGCAAGCGCCTAATCTTTGGATTTATGCAATTCTTTACAACTAAATCACAATCTGACATGTGGGAAGAAGCACCTCTGAGGCATTTTCCATCCTGTTGAGCCCTGTACTTTGTCGTTTGGTTTCTTTCTTTGGCCCTATCTGGTTGTTGCATCTGCTGAGGAGACACCATGTTGTGGTTATCAGCCTTGATCAATGCAAGCAGGAAACAAACTGATTAGAAAATGAACAAACCATGTCGAGAGAAACATACGGCCCCACAGTCACGCAGAAGCTCTCCCAAGTTGAGCTTTAAAGATACTGGACTTTTTCTCACCAAATAACAGCCTTCTAGTTAAATTTTAGAGTATGACCTCATTCAGGAGCCTTTCTACTTTGTATTAATATTTGAATAAGTGTCTTTACGCCCTTTTCTTCGTCAGCCAGGATTGAAGTCAATAAAAAGTAACAAGTCCATTTGTAAAAGCTCATATTTGTGTTTCCGTGAGCAGCTTGTGATGCTCGGGCGCTCCTGTTGCTTTGAGGAGCAGCGGAGTGTACAGGTCTGTGTGGGGAAATAGCTGCCACCTAGGTTGGGTTTATAAAGTGGCTTAACTGTGTTTCAACCAGCACTGCTGAAGTTCCAAACACTGACTTTAGGCTGGAAACATAATACACGCACGGACAAACTGAGACAGTGTTACTTCCATTTTATTTCTGGTTGGATTTGGGGGAACATATTCTGAATGAAATGCAATAAGTGAAACATTTCAATTTGATTCAAGTATTTTTTGTCATGTTTTTTTGTCTTTACTTCTAACATAGGTGGAAGACTTGTTAAATGTCAGATTTTATGTTCATATTTTTCATTCATTCATTCATTATGTTCATATTATGATTATTATTACCCAGTGCTGGGCAGCGCTAATCCAAAAATTAGTTCCGCTATTTCTAAAGCACTTTTTGATTTATTTAGGTCCACAATTTCAAAAGCACTTATGTATTACCAATGCTAGCGGACGCTAATGCTAACACGCTAACTGCCATTTTGAAGAGGGCAACTGGCGAAATGATTTCTTTAATCCAGCAGATTTGACCATTTGAGCCGGTTGGGCTCGGAGGGGCCTTGTGCTATAAAGTCACTGACTTTGTGGCGCAAGGTTTTTCTGGGCTTGACCGGTTCAAATGGTCAAAAAAGAATTGTTTCGCCAGTTGCCCTCTTCAAAATGGCGGCCGCCATTTTGGGGAGGACAAATGTCGAAATAGTTTTTTTTAATCCAGCAGATTTGACCATTTGAACCGGTTAAGCTCAGAAAAACCTTGTGCTATAAAGTCAGATAAGAAATATATTTTTTCTCAGCAAAGAAACAATTGTTTTTACCGTGTTTTCATGGAAAGTCCTTCTCTTCTGTGGCCGTCGCGGCCGCCATTTTGAAGAGGGCAGTGGAGAAATACTTTTTAAAATCCAGACGCGTCGCGTAGGCCGCTGAGAAACATCCATAAGTTCACCCTCCATGTTAAAAACTCTTCGTCTGACTCTTCGAAAACAAGCAATAAGGCTGCAGAGTAACACACTGGCTGCTAACTGAGAGCGCTCGCTCTAGTAAAGAGACTGAGGGGACGCTTTTTTGTCACGGACCACATCCGGCGCTGACAGGATATGGTCTGTTAGCAGTCGTCCGGGCTTGTAAATACGTTTTTTCGGTTTTACTGATAGATAATTAGATATTAGCGGTACTGCATTTTAAATAAATATAGCGCAAATCCGCATATGAATTATAAAAGTTAGTTAATCCGCTGTAAAGCTAACAGATTATTTAGCTACGCTATAAGCGGATTAGCGCATTAGCGCTATCTAGCGGTCGGAGGCCCACCACTGATACAGGGCAACAGTTTGTAAATGAAACCCATATAATTACACTCTGTAAGCTGAAAAAAAAATCCACCGAGTGGTTTATGAGCTATTTATCTATATAGTATCTGTTTACGGTGGCTAACTGCTAAAAACGATGCTAAAAAGATCGATATTTTTTAAAATCTCAAACATCTCATAAAGCTAGTCAGTTGTAAATGTCCATACAGTGATTGCATTCTGTACGTTTGATAAAAATCTGTCCTGTGGTTCTTGATTTATCTTGCTAACAAACACAGCAAACAGAAGTTACCTCCAGAGCAGGAGGTCGGGCAGCGACAGAGTCAGTCCGAGCAGAGGAGGCTTTTTTTCGGACACATGAGCTGGAAACGGTCGATGGACTCTCTGGAAGTGTCCCCTAGCGGACAAAAGTGGTACTGCACCATTTTTTGCCAAAATGAAAAACGGTCATATCTGAGCCAAAAATTGGTCTAAAAATATGGGAAAAAATCCATAAACAGGTCTCACCTGACTATAGGTCGCAGGGCATGCAAATTAGGTAAGAAGCCATGACCTATAGTCCAAAAAATATGGTAGTTAGTTTAGGTAGTTATATTGTTAAATTTTGAATAAATGGACAGTGAGTCGCCCTCTGCGCATTCATGTTTCCGCGTATCGGCTTTTGAAAATGCAGCTGATTTTACCATTAATGTGCATTTATTATGCAAAAGTTACACTGAAACACACCTTTACTATAATTTCGAACAAACAAATAAATGTTTTTAGGGGGCTATTTTGTTAAATTTCAAAGAAATGCGCAGAGGCTTGTCCCTCTGCGCGTGCCCGTTTTCTTGAATGGGGTGTTGAAAATGCAGCTTATTTGACCATCAAAGTGCATTTATTATCAAACGGTAGACTGAGACACACCTTTACTATAATTTTGAGCAAACAAATAATTGTTTTCAAATCTTAATCTTGTTCAATTCTTATTAAAGTCCTCCCGTGCACGCTCGCGCGGCTGCCATTTGGCAGCCCATCGATTTTTGGCACAACACCGGCCCACATTTCCGGGCTGTCAGAGTGATGCATAACAAACGCGACGTATATGAAGAAGTTACATATTTATGAATTTTTCCACTTTATTAGACATATTTGGACTGATGCGACTTATAGGGCGGTGCGGCAGAAATTACGGTACCACCGATCCCCCATTTTGAAAAGCAGAACCACCTTTCCAGTCCAGTGGCACTGCCCCGGATGTCCATGCAATGTTGCAAAGACGTATCAACCAAGACAGCCCTGCACCATCCAGAGCTTCGAGGAACTCAGGGCAGATCCCATCCACTCACACAGCCCTGCCGCGGTGGAGAATTTTAAGTACCTCAGCGACCTCAGCCCCGGGTGTGGACAGACCAACCCCGAAGTCCACCGACTCATCGTCCTTCACGGAAGACATGCTGAAGCTTGGACTAAAACTGGCACAAAATTTGATCACTTTACACACTTTAAATTGTTCTTCTTTACATTAATATTGGCTTTTATTTTGTCCTATTATGTAAAAATTTCAATAAATGTTAAAATGTATTTGTTATTTTTTTGCCAGCACCTCCTCCTCCACCTCAACAACTTCGAAGTGGCCCACAGGCCACAACTGATAAGCACAGGTGAAGCAGATTTTGCGGTTCTGGACACATTTGTTTTGAAAGCTCCTCGGATGAGAAGCGAAACGTCTTCTGTTACAAATAAAGTCCAGTTGTTTCTGTATTGAACACCTTTTTTTGATTTTATCATGTCCTGGATGACTGAGAATCTTCACCAGCATTTTGTTTTGTGAGCGAAGAGGCAGAAGTGACTCTTTTTTTTTTAATCAACAAGGCTGCAGACGTTCACAGACTGTGGTTAAAAGAAGTGATGCGTTGCAGTGGGAGGCATCCCCTTGTTCATTGTTTTAGCTGTGTTGCTTCCGTCAATTTCAAAATTACATTTGTTTTCTGAAAATTGTGTTTCTATTAACATTTTTTTAAAATCAGTTTTTTATGGGGTTATGTTTTAAAGGAAAAGTGCATGAAAAATGTTGCATGAGGATCTTTCTGTGCTTTGTTCTGTTAAAGATCTAAACGTGGGTGGAGTGGGGGTGGGAGGCGTTGACACAGAAGGATGTTTTGGGGTGGCATTGGGGGGAGCGAGTTGGGGTGAGGGTGCAGACTGATGTCTGAAGAAGGAGGTGTACGCAATAAGGCAGAGTTATGTTTTAGGAACTGAGACTTTGGGGGAGTATTGTTTGCACGGAGAGCAGTTTTGTTGCATGTTTTCAGACGTCTACACACTTCCCAACTGATTTAGCTTTTTGTACGAACTTGAGTCGGTATATGATGAAACGACGCAACAAAAACCCTCCACTTGTAAGGGAATGACACACAGGGTGTGTACACACACACACACATACACAAAGACAAACACACACACATAGATATCTAAATTAATGGCCTCCTTGGGGAGTCATCCAAAGGCCACAGGCGTTTGGAAGAGGAGATTCTTGGAAAAAGGCTTCATCATCCGAACATTTGCTCATTAGTAACCTCATCTTAGCCACTCAGAAAGAGTCAGAGCTGCACTAACACACACACACACGCAAACTCACACACTGATCGAGCTATACACTCAGTTACTTTACATTTTCTCAAATTTATGACGAGTAGGGAATGATGGATCAGCTCAGGGTGAGCAGCTGAGGCGCAAAACAAATCCAGTTCAAAGATGTCCCAAAATATAATGAAAGATTAAAATAAAAATGTTATTCTTAGTCATTTAAACTCCCTTTGTCCTCTTCAGCCTAGATCTCTGCAGGAAGTCTTTAAAGAGTAAGCCAATAAAGTTGTGTCAGATATATTGTATTCCCGGTCGTCCATAAAGATGTGAAATATTGGCCTTCCGTTCACATCAGACATGAGGATCAGCACTTTACAGGCCCACAATGTCCTCCTCTGGAGTTCAGAGGGTTTACTCGAACAATAAGTGTCTTGTTGTTAGATTTCAACTTAATTCTTCCTGTTTTTTTTTTTTTTTAATTCAAAATCTTGGAGCATTCTGAGTAGAAAGGTTTTGAAGAGATAACTATAACAATTTACATTTTTCTAAAGTGTGTTTTTTGGCTTTATTTATCACAGGAGTACTTTACTTTAGTAATAAACTTTAACAATGGTGTTAGTTAATTTAATTTATTAAAATAAAGTTGCTAAACATGCTGTGTATCACTATGGATGCATTGAAACCATTTAATTGTTACTTGGTCAGATTCCCAGAAAGTTGACACAGGAAATTGTAAAATCTCTAAAAAATAAAAAAATGCTTTAAAAAAAATCTACTTAAAGTTAGAAATTCCAAGCAATGTTCAGTTTATTGTGTCTCAAGAAATCAAATATGTATACACAGTATACAGTGTATATATATATATATATACTATACAGGTAGTCCCCGACTTACGTGCGAGTTCCGTCCCTAGAGGGCGCTCGTATGTCAAAAATTTGTAAGTAGGATCACATGGTATAAAAAAAATATTACTTTTTATTTTTATTTTTATAAATGAATACATGTACAGTACTGGACAGTCACCAAGCACTTAGCCTATCCTAACACAGTTTTTAAAGATGAAGGAATAAGTTGAATTGTCTCCCTTTCACATAAAGGGAGCTAGCTCCCTTTATGGGAATGGAGCCTGCAGGGAGGAGGGAGACAATTCAACTGACTCCTTCATCTTTAAAAACTGTGTTAGGATAGGCTAAGTGCTTGGTGACTGTACAGTACTGTACATTTATCTATTTATTAAAAATATACAGTATATACAGTATTTTTTTTATTGTTTTTTATTTATAAATAGATAAATGTACAGTACTGTACAGTCACCAAGCACTTAGCCTATCCTAACACAGTTAAGGAGTCAGTTGAATTGTCTCCCTCCTCCCTGCAGGCTCCATTCCCATAAAGGGAGCTAGCTCCCTTTATGTGAAAGGGAGACAATTCAACTCACTCCTTCATCTTTAAAAACTGTGTTAGGATAGGCTAAGTGCTTGGTGACTGTACAGTACTGTACATGTATTCATTTATAAAAAAAAAAATAAAATAAAAAAAATAAAAAAATATATTTTTTTTTTTTAGAGATGCATGCTCGTAAGTCCGGGACCTCGTAAGTAAGAGCGCTCGTAAGTCGGGGACTACCCACTGTATATATATATATATATATATATATATATATATACGAGCTGTTAGTTTAATACTGAACTGCATGTTTTTCTCTGCCCCCAACCCCAAATCTGTCAAGCGCTGCGCAGCTCAGGACGTGTCTCTGTCCGTCTCCCCCCCTCCGGAGAAAACTCACGGATGAGATGAGCGCCCTGCCATGGCAAGTTATGTAGGGGAAACACTAGTGTAAGATACTTCAACACAGCGAACATGTTACGAAGAAAAGTCGGCTAGCTGCTAGCTAAGATGTAGCTGGCTGCAAACTATGAAATGGATTTCCTGAATTTGAGGCGGGTCTTGTTACTCTGGGTTCATGAGACATGCCTCCATTCAGGAAATCCATTCCATAGCTTGAAGCCAACGTGCATCATGGATCGGAAAATGTTGGCAGGTTGGATCAAAAATCCGATATGTAAATTATGCTGGTATCTGATGCAGATACCGATACCGGATCGGATTGACCCCATCCCTAATACTGTATTAATGTTGCATTGCATTGGAGAAAGTACAGCAACTTTCCATTTGGTCATTTGGCTAACAACAGATTTGATAAGTACAAAACTGGCCTATTGGTTTTAAAATGTTTTGTGTTCAAAAGTCATCAGTTTGTGAGTAATTTTGTTTCAGTAAAAAATAAAATAAACCCAATAGTTTGAGGAAATTGTAAATCATGATGGGATTGTATTTGCCTTTCGCACGATTGTGGATGAATGTGATTTTCTTTGATTGTCATTTGGGCTCAAGCTGCACAAATAAGTTAGAAAGAACAATTTAAATCCTGTTTGAATTAAAATAACATAAAGGAAAACTTATGAACTTATAGCCAGAAATCCCTGCTGTTGGTGTGCTTTGATGATGTTCATGTTGAGCACCATTTCCAACATTTGTCTTCCAACTATCAGCTCTGAAGGCTCCGGCGCAGTCCTGTGCTCAGAGCCAGTCTTCGTTATCAGTTTCCCAGGTTTTATTTCATTTTATTTTACTTTTCCTGAGTGACTTATGTTCCAGCAGAGGGCTACAAATAAAACTTCACTTTCCATCATGGACTTTTTGATGATAAAATGTAACATCTTGATGCCAAAGGTGAGGAAAGACAGAGTCTGGTGGCGATGTGTTTCAGAAGCGTTGCATCAGGATTTTCTAATGCAAAGGAAATCTGTGTTACATTTATAAACACACTGAGGCATTTTCATTTTAAAATACATTTTAATGCAGCTACTTGGTGACACTTAATGTTTCTATCTGTGTGAACACGCCTTAGACTTTACCACACACACACACAGGAAGTGCTTGTGATGATATACTGTACAGTGTTTCTTTGTGCTTCGTTTGTCTGTCTTTTCCTCTCATGCTCAGTTATTTTTTTTAACATATTTGGACAAGTATTTTATGTCTTACGCAAACAGAGAAACTAGTTCTGAGACAGATAAGAAAGCCGCAATGCTTTTCTGGTGATAAGGCAGTTCATGCTGCTCCAAAAGAAATATGCAACAAATTACTCACTTGGAAAGAAAACTGTGTGTTTTTGTATGCATTGTTTTAAAACATACTGTATATGTAAGAGAGATACATGAAACTCTTGCATCATTTTAAAAGTACTCATTACAAACTGTGAAGTCAAACCCAACAAAGTTTTCTATAATTACAGGTACTCCCCGAGTTACGAACGAGTTCCGTTCCTACGCCCGTTCGCATGTCAAAAATCGCCGTAAGTTGGAAAACACACTAGCCGCCACTTATACACGTACATGTATGGTACTGTACAGTTACCAAGCACTTTGCCTATCCTAGCACCCTACATAATTATCAAAAAACACATACAGTACATTTGGAGCCATAATGAAGGGAAAAAAAGAGTTAATTTCTTACTGTGAGCTAGTGAAGCCTGTTAGCATGTTAGCTCGTTGCACGTCCGAGCTCTGCAGCTTCCTGCTGCTTCAAGCAGTCCAAACTGTTTACAGTAAGGCCTGTTAGCATGTTAGCTCCATACATTTGGAGCCATAATGAAGGGAAAAGGAGTTAATAACTTACTGAGAGCTGGTGAAGCCGTTTATCCGTGTGTTAGCATGTTAGCTCCGTGTCCCAGCAGCATCCGAGGCTGCGCAGCCATTTCTTCGTTTTAGCATGTTAGCTCGGTGTCCCTCCAACATCTGAGGCTGCCAGGTGGGGCATCGAGGCAAGCTCCCGGCCGCAGCAGGCCTTTCCGCCGCCCGTTGGCTCCGTGTCCCTGGTGGGGCCGGCTGATGGCAGGGACAGGATGGTCACCGGATCCCGCGGTGAGCTGGTGGTGTCGGCTGGCGTGGTGGGATGCGGCGGAGTGATCGGCGGCTGCTGCTCCAGGCCTGAGACGTCCACAGCGTTCACAGAGCTTTTCCAGCTCATTTATCCGTAGGAGGCAACCTCTGATCGGACACACAGTCCTCCGCTGTCGAGGCCGGAGCTAACCGAAGCTAACCGAAAACTGCAGGAACCTGCGTAAATCGGCTTCTAAATAATAATAATAATAATAATAATAATAATAATATTACTTTATTTATAAAGCCATTTAACACAACCACAGCTGCAACAGAGTGCTGTACACATAAAATCAAGAACATTTAAACACATAAAATAAAATTAAAAAAAATGTAATTTAATTTTTTTATTAATGAGATGCGTTCATAACACCGAATCGGCGTAAGTCGAGACCGCCGTAAGTCGAGGACTACCTGTATATCAAACCATGCAGTTTGAGAGTTTAATGTTGTAGTTTTACAGATACACTGATATAAATTTTTGAAATGCAGGTATGCAACCAATATAAACAATGTGCTTGGCTGAATCAGCCATAAAGCAAGTGGAAGCTTGAGCCACATGATTGACCCACATTATATCCTGGCCCTGTCTGTACAGATGAGCAAGTGATACATTGATCTCCCCCCGTCGCCGAAGGATTTGAATAGTGAATGTTTAGTTTTTGGGATTAGTGTTTTTATGGACTGGAACTGAACAGGAAATGCAAATTAACCTTAATGTTTCTAGTACAAGATGTTTAAGCGGTAAACTGTGTTTAAGGAGAGGTGTTTGTTTTGGGTTTTTTCTGTCTGAGGTGGCACGGTGTGACAGATACTGGCAAGTGGAGAAAGCAACTTTATCCACCACCAGATGCAACAGCGGAGTCAAGGGGTGGCCAATGGTGCCCTAGTCCTCCACAGATTAATTTGCAGCCACTGCACTGTCTACCTCAATCATATAATAATAATAATAATAATAATAACAATTAATTCAATTTATACCACACTTTTCATTAATAAAAATCTCAAAGTGCTAATAAAAATCTCTAAGTGCTAATGCAAATATGATTAAACTATATTTTCTATACTTTACTACATTAAAAGTTTTCAACTACACAGTAGTCCCTCGTATATCCTGGGGATCCACACCCTGAAGCCCCGCAATAAGTGAAAAATGGCAAAGTAGGAATAGTAGTAAGTAGTAGTTTATTTTAATATATATATATATATATATACATATATATATATATATATATATATATATATATATATATATATATATATATATATATATATATATACAGTGGTGGGCAACGCTAATCCAAAAATTAGTTCCGCTATTTCTAAAGCACTAATTAATTTATTTAGGTCCGCAATTTCAAAAGCACTAATGTCTTATGAAAATTAGGGGAAGCTAATTCTAATCCGCTAATTAAATTCAACAATTGGTAGCAGCAAGTTATGCAATATTTGCACTACACTGCCAACTAGCGGTGCATGAACTGTTATACAGTAAGTTGTTTGAGTTTCAGAGTATTTAGTTTGGTTCTCTTCAACAGGTTTGACAAGGACAAAATGTACCCATTCCAAAGTCTGTTAGCTAAACTGCAGACATATTTGGCTGTTTTTTTTTCTTCTTTTGTTACTTTTAGTACCACTAGATCGCATGTGTCAAACTCAAGGCCCGTGGGCCAAATCCGGCCTACCATAACCGTTTCTGTGGCTCTCTACACCCTAGAACTTCAAGATAACAGTTGTAAGCATGTTGCTCTCAGGTGGTGGGTCCCCATCCCTACACTCCCTGGTCTCTCTGTTAATTGTCTTGCTTATCTCCTCCATTTTGTTGTCCAGGTGTTTGTGATTGTCATGCTGTGTGTTCATGTACCTGTATATAAAGTCAGGGATTTTTTAATTGATAAAGCTCTGTATATGTTGTATAACACAATCATTGTTCCACATTTAATCTATTGTATTGAGGTTTGGGGAAAAGCGTGCAAAACAATTACAAAGCCTGTTTTTATTTTACAAAAGAGAGCTGTAAGAGTAATCACCAGAAAACATTTCAGTCACCCATCAAACACCTTGTTTCTTCAGCTAAATTTATTGAAATTCCAGGAATTGGTAGAATATAGTATTTTATCAGTTATGTATAGGGCTCATAATAACACATTACCTTTAAATATCCAAAGAAATTTAGACAAAGTTATTACAATCTTAAAGGGACAGATATTCATCAAACCACAATTCAGAACCAGCTTAAAGGGACGGTCTACCTCAATTCAGGGAGTTGGATTGTGGAATGTTCTGGAGAGTGATGTTAAAAATGCAAAATCAATTCATTCATTCAACCTTTATTTATACAGGCTAGCCTCGTTGAGTCACGGGGACTCATTTACAAGAGGGACCTGTCTCACTCACACCAAACAACCATCCACTCTCACACCTAGGGTCAATTTAGAGTCACCAATCAGCCTAACAAGCATGTTTTTTGGTCTGTGGGAGGAAACCGGAGTACCCGGAGGAAACCCACGCATGCACGGGGAGAACATGCAAACTCCACCCAGAAAGGCCCCGGACCGGGATTTGAACCGGCAACCTTCTCGCTGAGAGGCAGCAGCTCTACCAGTTGTGCCACCGTGCTGCCCAATGTATACATTTAAGAAAAAGGTCAAAAAGGACTTGCTCAAAAACTATATATGATGTAGCTTAGTGTGTTTGTGTATTACAGTTAGAAAAATTAAGTAGAGTTATTCATTTTGTGATGTAGTTTGAAGGTTATCATTGGTTGAACAAACTGTGAAATAAGGGGCAGATATAATAAGATTTCATCTTCTTTCTGCTCCTTTCATTTTATCCTACTTGTATTCTTGTATCTGATGAAACTGTTTTGTATTGTTCTTTTAAAATGAATGAATAAACATCAAATCAAATCAACGGCCCAGTCAGAGTCCAGAACCTGAACCTGAAGGTGGGACCTTCAGAGAGCTGAGCAGAAACCTCAAAGAACTGAAGCAACAATGGAAAGAAGAGTGGGTCAGAACTCCTCCAGAACCAGGAGAGAGACTGATGAAGTCCTGCAGACTGATGAAGTCAGAGAACCACAGAGGATTCTGCTGCTGAAGGAGGTTCTGTTGGGTCAGAGGCACAAGCTGAGGTTAAATTTTAATGATTTTAGAACTTGTTAAAGATCATCCATCCAGCCATCCAGCTAACTGTCTATCCATCCATCCATTCAGCTAAAAGTCTATTCATCCTTGTATCTGATGAAACTGTTTTGTATTGTTCTTTTAAAATGAATGAATGAACATCAAATCAAATCAAAAATAAGTCTGTATCTCTGTGTTTATCATTGTCCTGGCATTGTCTCCTGTTGCCTCTGTCTCCTGAGTTCCTTGTGATTCCCTGAGTATGTAAGTTTGCTGCCCTGTCTATTTTATGTTCTTAATTTCTGTGGCCGTCGCGGACGCCATTTTGAAGAGTCCTAATGGTGAACTACTTTTTTTAAATCCAGCAGATTTGACCATTTCGTGAAACTCTCAAGCTCAGAAAAACTTGTGCTATAACGTCAGCTATGAAATATATTTTTTCTCAGCAAAGAAATAATTGTTTTACCGTGTTTTGTTGTAAAATCCTGGCTTCTTTGGCCGTCGCGGACGCCATTTTGAAGAGTGCTAATGTGGCGAACTTCTATTTTTAAATCCAGACGCGTCGCGTAGGCCGCTGAGAAACATCCACAAGTTCACCCTCCATGTTAAAAAGTCTTCGTCTGACTCTTCGAAAACAAGCAATAAGGCTGCAGAGTAACACACTGGCTGCTAACTGCTATAGAGAGAGCACACACCAAGAGACTGAGGGGGACGCTTTTTTGTCACGGACCACATCCGGCGCTGCTCGTAAATACGTTATTTCGTTTTTACTGATAGATAATTAGTTATTAGCGGTACTGCATTTTAAATAAAAATAGCACAAATCCGCTTATGAATTATAAAACTTAGTCAATCCGCTGTAAAGCTAACAGATTATTTAGCTACGCTATAAGCGGATTAGCGCAATAGCGCTACCTAGCGGTCGGAGGCCCACCACTGTATATATATATATATATATATATATATATATATATATATATATATATATATATATATATATATATATATATATATTAGGCATGTAACGGTTGTAATGGGTTTACCGAACCGTTCCGGTACACCACGTTCGGTTCGGTCCACCTGCGTACCGTTTCGGTTATTTTTTCACTCATTAAACGTTCTTAACAGGGGAATATATGCACCGCGGAACAAAATTTCCTGGGCGCGTTTCAGCACGGACCTATTTTCGCGTGGCACGCGCAGCATTTAGCCGTTAGCATCTCGTGCGGTCTCCTGTTTTTGAACGTTATAACTTTCTTTTTAAAAGACGAGCGCACGCGCAGCTTGTGTGGACTTTGTTTCATGAAGACTCGCAGCAGCTGAGTGCGTGACTCAGCAGCAACACAGTATTTTTTGCGTTTTTTCCAAAAATTCGCCAGCTCGTAAGTCTGGAACCTCGT
>JBBPBX010012013.1:35782-54822 GCA_038048925.1 Garcialebias charrua | reverse complement strand
AGTGTAATACTGTCCTGAGTTTTTTCATAGTAGTATAAAAAGTATATCTATAAAATAAACTGAAGGTTCTAGCATTGACATTTGCAAAGAGTGGCACAGCAGCATATGAGTTAATGTACACAGTATATGTATGAGGTAGTTGATGTTGGTATAGAGGCAAAGTGGCATATGCAGTAAGGCACATAAGGCACATTTGGCATCCTTAGATAAGGCTAGTCAGAGAATACTGTATATGTATCAGCAGTAGTGTAGATATAAAAGTAGTGTAAATGTAAACAGTAGTAATAAATGTAAACAGTAGTAATAAATGTAAACAGTATTAATAAATGTAAACAGTGAATGTAAACAGTAGTATGTAAACAGTGAGTGTAAACAGTAGTATGACTATAGTATGATTTTCATCACAAATGTTCATACTAGTTCATGAACATGCTCAGAAACTTGTTTCCAAACGGTTAGCTAACACACTTTCATCTAAAAACACATAAAAGTGCTGTATTTTCTGTATGTTCTTTACAAATTTACTGCTCGTTCGCCATGCTCGTAAATCCGGAACCTTGTATGTAAGAGCGCTCGTAAATCGGGGACTACCTGTACTCATACCAGCAGCGTAAAAGTTCAGCTACTTCCTGAATCTCTCAAACATCCATCAATTTATGTGCGTCTGATAATCTAGACTCAAGAAGACGCTAACATTAAAATGTATAAATATCTGGCTTGGATGAAAACTAAAACTGGACAAAGACTCAAAGAACTCTTGTGTTTTACGATGTGATTCTGTCAGCATGTCTGACATGTGCCGTGTCGTCCTCACCGTCCACAGGGCCGAAGTAATCTGGGAGATGAGCTGCTGCAGCAGCCGCTGCGGCTGCGGCACCGTTATGCATCAGCAGGTCTCCGTAGGGGCTCCTCTGGCTGGCGCTGGCCATCAGGTGGTAATACTCCGCGGGGTTAGCTCCCGGAGGTGGAGGGGGGAAACTGAACAGGGCTCGCTCCTTTAAATGCTCATGGGTCACTGCAACAAAACACAAAGAAAAAAACGTCTGTGAGGATTTCTGTTGATGGTGTAAGACAGACACTCAACCAGAAAGAAAACTTTTTAAACCATTTCTCAGACCAAAGTTTAAAGGGAATGAATGCAACAATTTCCTGCGGGATCAGTAAAGTTCTATCTTATCTTATGTTAACTTATGTAGCGCAATGGATCAGTGGTTAGCACCTTGCCTCACAGCAAGAAGGTCCTGGGTTCAAGCCTTGGTTGGACCTGGGTTTTTTTCTATGTGGAGTTTGCATGTTCTCCTCGCGCATGTGTGAATTTTCTCCGTGTACTCCGGTTTCCTCCCACAGATTAAAAACATGCATGTTAGTCTGCCTTCAGGCCTCCATTGCAAAAGAGATGTGTGATCTCAATGGGACTTGCCTGGTTAAATACAGGTTAATAAATAAAATAAATGAATAATGTTTTCCTCTGATCTACCACTTCAACACTCCACCAGAGTGACTAAACCTGCAGGTTTTAAGCAAAAGTCTTAAGTGATCAGTTACAGACGTGTTAGAGATGACCGTCAGCTACAACCACACCAAGCTTTAGCTCGATAGCCACAAAACTGACCGAGTTAAAGCCATTAACTGGCACGGCTGTGACTGAAACAAGAAAAGGAGCAAGCTGCTGCACCGCTGCCTTCACAGTTAGAGGTCAGGAAAGAAATAATTCACCCTCCGTTTCAGTAATGACTACCAGGCATGACCGCCTCTACAAAAAACTATCAACATCCAGAGGTAAACTCACAAACCCCACTGGTTCTCATCTGAAGATGGAGCTGATCCCTGACCAACAATACTGATGAAACGACAACCGGACAAAGAACTTGGTAAACCTGCTTTGTCCTGCACAACTTCAACTCAGTATCGCGTGCACAGACCCCCAGGGGAGGCAAGACTAAGTTGTGAAAATTATTTTAAATAAATACAGGTAGTCCTCGACTTACGGCGGTCTCGATTTATGGCGATCCGACTTTACGAACGCATCATATTAATAAAAATATGAAGATTTTTTTTAATGTGTTTAAACTTTTTCATTCATTCATTCATTCAACCTTTATTTATACAGGCTAGCCTCGTTGAGTCATGGGGACTCATTTACAAGAGGGACCTGTCTCACTCACACCAAACAACCATCCACTCTCTCACTCACACCTAGGGTCAATTTAGAGTCACCAATCAGCCTAACAAGCATGTGTACAGCACTTTGTTGCAGCTGTGGTTGTTTTAAATGGCTTTATAAATAAAGTATCATTATTAATATTATTATAATTTTTAAGCCTATTTGCGCAGTTTCCGCCAGTTTCCTCCAGTTTTTGGCAATGCCGCTGTGTCCGCCATTTTGCGGTTAGCTTCGGTTAGCTCCGGCCTCGACAGCCGGCTTTGGAGGACTGTGTCCGATCAGAGGTTGCCTCATATGGATAAATGAGCTGGAAACGCACTGTGAACTTTGTGGACGTCTCAGGCCCGGAGCAGCAGCTGCCGATCGCTAACCCCGGACACCGAGCTATGTTTTCGGCAGTGTCCACCATTTTGCGGTTAGCTTCAGTTAGCTCCGGCCAGCCGGCTTCGGACGGACCGTGTCCGATCAGAGCTGGGAGCTGAACGGCGGTTTTGCGGAGGGACGAAGGAAAACGACACTGTGGAAAGCGTGAAGCAGCAGACAGTGAGCTGCACCGGAGGCGCAACGAGCTAACATGCTAACGGGCGCAGCCATTGGCGGGGCTAACATCAGATAACGCGGCACAGCCTTTTTGGATGGACACCGCGGAGAAACGGCTCCCAGTAAGTTATTCACTCTTTTTCCTTTCATGATGGCTCCAAATGTATGGAGTTAACATGCTAACAGTCCTTCCTGTAAACAGTTTGGACCGCGTGAAGTAGCACGAAGCTGCGGAGCTCGGACGTGCAAGAGCTAACATGCTAACAGACGGAGACAGGCTTGACCAGCTCAAAGTAAGAAATTATATTTTTATTAAGATTAAAAATGTAATGTCTGTGTTTTTTGATAATTATGTAGGGTACTGTGTTAGGATAGGCAAAGTGCTTGGTAACTACAGTACCGTACATGTACGTGTATAAGTGGCGGCTGGTGTGTGTTTTCCAACTTACGGCGATTTTCGCGTTACGAACGGCCGTAGGAATTGAACTCGTTCGTAAGTCGAGGACTACCTGTACGTTTGGACCTTTTGTGACCTACCAAGGAAACCGCACACATTTAAATCTGTCCAAAAGTCAAATGTTCTGATATTAAAACTGTTACTACATCAGGAACATTTAGAAAACCGTGCCTGAGATGAAAGTTCGCTGTAATTCCACATTTCTGCTCCTGGAATTAAAGTTTTTTTTGTTGTTGTATTTTTTGTGGTTTTCTGTGTTGCATGCCTCTTGCAGTTATTAAGTCGCGGTTTTGTTTTGGCACTTGGTGGGTGTAACGCAAGTATAAAACACCTGTGACGATGCGATGTGCTATCCTACAACAGAAGCTCTACATCTAAATGTAATTTAGACGCAGAAGGACTTTTAAAAAAAATGCAGATTTTGACATTATTTTCCTCTCCTCGAACACGTCCACGGACACAATCTGAGTGAAAGTAAAAACAAACGCAGGAACGGAGCTATTGGAAGGACTCGGCAGAGAACACGAGTGCCCTGCTTTGCAGATTTAGAGATCTGTGCATGCCTGCGTGCCCCGGGGCGCGAGGCTTTTTTTTATAAAAGATGTCTGATGTCTTTGAGGCTTGTTGGAAAAGAATCTCCAGGGACTACAGAAAGAAAGCGAGCAGGGTTAAAAACATGGGGTTGGGGGAGGAGGGCCGCATTCCTGCACTCCTCTCGCAGAGCGTGCACGTTTCTGACAGGATGAAGTCACTCAGCGTGCAGGTGCTCACATACAAACACCCGTAATAAACCTTAAAGACGGCGTGAGCAACGGCAATATTGACATAAAATGTGTTAACACCTGAAGGCAGTAAAGCTGCATTTAAAATGTCACAAACTATGAGGGAGAGATGGATTAACTCCTTCCTGCGGTCCCCCCCACATTTCCTGCGAGACGGGGAGGGGTGACCGTGTATTAATATGCAACACCAGGGAGGTGGGGGTTGGGATATTTGAGGAGGAAAACCAGAGCCCCCTTCTCGGCTCTGCACACAGACATCATGAGGAAAACCCCGGGTCCATCAGAAACTATTAGAGCCGGGCCGGCGGGACGAGTGGCAGGCGTCTGTGTGTTTCTTCCTGTTCGACAAACTGTTTGTTTCTGGATGTTTGGGAACGACTTCACTCATAAAAATCAAGGGACGAGAGTCGCAGCTAATCTCTCACAGGCCCCTGCAAGTAAAAAAAAAAAAAGGTGAAATGTGGCCCAAACTTTACCGCTCAAGTTCTCCTCCAACAGGAGGTCAAACGGTGACCAGGTGAGAGATTTGAGGTCCCAAAGGTGGAATCTAATGCTGTTTCTTAGTAGGTTTTGTTTACTGAATATTGTATTGATTGTATTGATGTTTTATGGTTTATGTTTTTTATGTTTTATGTTTCTATATTTTATGCACCGTTATGCCGAAGCAAATTCCTAGTCTGTGAATCCTGTTCATTGACAATGGCGATAATAAACAGAATCTGAATCTGAATCTAGCTCAATCAACAATGGTATACCACAAGGTTTAGTCTTAGGGCCCACCCTCTTCACAATCTACATAAATAATGTAGGTCAGCTCATTCCTGATGCATCCTTACATTTCTATGCTGATGACACAGTTGTTTACTGTGGAGCTAAATTAGTTGCTAAGGTTTTCCAGCTCTTACAGTCTGGATTCGACATCATCCAGTCAGACTGGTTCCGTCTCAAACTGGTGCTAAACATTGATAAAGCCAAAGGGATGTTGTTTTCAAACAGGAAGTCGATCCTAGCAGTCCTTCCTTCTATTTCATCTTCAAATGGTGCTCCTACTGAGTTTGTGGATTCTTACAAATATTTGGGTATCTTGGTCGATTCGCATCTCTCATTAAAGCCTCATGTTGAAAACCTAGTAAGGAAACTGAAAGTTAAACTGGGTTTCTTTTTCAGAAACAGATCATGTCTAACTCTGAACGCTAGGAAACGCCTTGTAACTGCGACTTTCCTTCCCTTCATTGATTACGGTGACATTATTTACATGAATGCTCCTTCCAGCACCCTGCAGATGTTGGATGCTGTCTATCATGGTGCACGAAGATTCATAACTGGCTGTAACTACCATACCCACCACTGCACCCTGTATTCACTGGTTAACTGGACATCATTAACTTACCATAGACTCACACTGGTACTTTGTACATTTTCATCTTTAAATCACTTCTTGGTCTGTTGCCTTCATACATAATAATAATAAATAACATGCTATGTGTCATCATTGTATGTTCCCATACAAAGATGAAATTGGCTCTCTGCATTTAACCCATCGCACCTGGGATACACCCAGGTGGAGCAGTGGGCAGCTATGTAAGCACCTGGGGAGCAAGTCGGGATTGTGTGTCCTGCTCAGAGACACCACGAGATGTGCAATGACTAACCCAGGACCTTTGGATCCCGAGTTGGCTGGCTTGTCTCCTACATGTCACTGCGTGAGTGCAGCTACAGCGTGCACTCTCAGGACATGATTACCTGCAGTGTTTGCAGTTTATTGTCCAAGGAGCGCACGTTAGCCAAAACCATGGATGGGATCGGCGGTTTGTGTGGGCTAGCTGCTAGCCTAGCTCTGATACCTCCGCGTTTACCTCGCTTCTGTTTCCTGTCACGCCGCTTGTCGCGTTTCCAATGCGGGCGCGATGGAGGGAGGCTCGGTGCTGGCTTCCAGAGCAGGTCGCATTCACGAAGCTCACGTAGCTTCTCCTCGAGCTCATGTAGCTTCTCCTGAAGCTCGCTGTTTATTCCCAAATGAGCGGTTTTTCCAACAACAATCAGGAATTCCCGGCTGTACTTGCGTTCTGAACACGTAGACATGACGGAGACGTGACGGCACATTGCGGCATGCAGGACAAAGACAAAAACACCGTGTTCACGGGAGAGAGAGAAGCCGCAGCGAGTGATCGCGCCGCCACTGCAGTGTTGACTTTGACTTTTGACTTTGACTTTGTTCCCTCATTGAGGACTGAACTAGGCAAAAGGGCCTTCTCCTACTCCGCTCCTGTTTCCTGGAATATCTTACAAAAAGACTTAAAGCTCTCGACCTTGACCTCTCTAAATGGCTTCAAACATCTGTTAAGTTCATGGCAAAAACCAATGCAGACATGTTCCTGTTTTTAGTATTTTATATCGCTTAATAGTTTAGCTGTTTTTTATTTATTTATATATTTTCTTCAATTTATTTTTCAATTCAAATGCTTTTTTATGATTGTCTACTGACGTCATCATTCTTTGTTTAAATCAGGTTTCTCTTGTAAATGAGTCCTCGAGGCACAATGAGACTAACCTGTAGAAATAAAGGTTGAATTGAATAGCTGAGCTGTGACTGCACACATGAAGGAGTCTCCAGGATAATATTTTCATCTGGACAAGTTTCTTTGAGGGAGAAACGTTTCGTCTTTCAATCAAAAGACTTCATCGGTCTGCGGCCTGCCAACCCAGATCTGTCCTGTAAATAGCCCTTAGTGATGTGTTTTAAGAGTCAGAGAGATTTATTGTCATACACACCACACGTGATACACGAGGTGGGACAAAACTATGTACGCAGAGTCCCAGTTACATCCAACAAAAACACAAATTGTACAGAAAAACATTAGTAAGATCCGAGTCACGAACTAAAAATATACTACATTCACTAAAATAATACACCAAGCACTAATGGTACAAAGCCAACTTCCTGTTGAAATTCCAAATATTGGCTTTAACACATATAAAACAGGGACCATCCAGCCAAAACAACCAATCATCATGCATAACAATCAAAATGTTTTAGGCCACGTGGAAAACTCACAGACACTAAGGCCAAAATGGTCAAACCTGAGTCTCCAGAATGTTTCCAAACTCCACCAGAGTTTCTCTCAGGGTCCTGAAGGCTGGCAGTTTGGGTGAATTTTAAACATGTTTCAAAACACATCTACCGAAATATTCAGGCATGTCAAACTCATCTCGCTCTGGTTTCTGTAATTCTCAAACATTAGCGCTGCAGTTTGACAGAAAACAGCTGAGGCTGCAGCCTCGAAGGTCCGGCTCCAGAAACCACACTGAGGGGACATAGGAACCAAACTGTGAAGAGGTTTCAAAGATAATGTGTCTGAAGGAACTGAACACACTTCAATGCATTTCTACGGGAAAAATATTTGCAACAAGGTTAAATATTTTAAAAAGTACTAAGGTAACGTCAGAGCGCCCGTCTGCTGAATGAGCCGCACATTTTGATGTACAAACGGCTAAAAAAGCAAAGCACGCAGAAGCAGTTAAAATGCAAAAACCAAAACGAAGAACCAAAGTGTGAACAGTGAGTCAGTGATCACATCACTGTGAAAAAAAAACTGATCCAAACTTGCCTTTCATCATGTGCAGGGGTCTGCAACCTTTACAATTAAAATAGCCATTTTACGCCTTCGTTCATTAAAGTGTCACTGAACGGCCCCTGGATCTTTAACTCCTCCCCAAGTCCAGATTCAAAAATCTTCAACAAAATGGGTGTTCCGATAGACTGTAGAGGCATCGCATAAAGGAGGGGAGGAGGTGGGGGGTTTCCTGCGTCCATGCCTCCTCCAGCAACAACCTACAACAAACTAGAACTGTAGCAAGCCAACAACATAAACCAAGCAACAACAAAGAATAAACATGTACTGTAGATGTATTTACCTATTCCACCCGACCTATCCAAAACAAAAGGCTTAAAAAAAAAAAAAAAAGAGTACTCCGTGACCAGGAATCGAACTCAGGTCTCCCGTATTCAAACCCAGCGTGTAAACCACTGAGCCAACTCAGCTTTCATGCACTGCTCCTCTAACGCACTGTATTAAAACATATACAACCAGACAGTTTCGAAGAAGTGAAAAATATTCCTAAAATAAATGAGTTACAATACACAAATAACTAGTGCCATTCCGAAAACTATAATATGCTTTGTTGCAGAGCTTTTCAGGAGTGAAATGTAGCACTTCCATATAAGGTATGCACTGGAGGGAGGACCGTGTCATCTCCGCAGGGGATTGGCTCTGCTTGAACCACGTCCGTGACGAAAGCTTGCGGAAATACGTCACTGTGCGATTGCGAATCGTAAACTAATGAGAAAATCAGGGTGCAATACCACAGTTCAACCCATAGGACTACGAATACTCGTTTTTACACCAAATATTGCCGATTTTAACTAATACGAACAATTTCGTGAAAATTAACACAAAAATAGTGCTCTGAAACATTTTAAACACATTCTAGGGAGTTTATCAGCTAAAAAAAGTTAAATTTGGGTTTTGTTTCACTTTAAATTAAAAGTGTTCAGAGCCGCAACATGCTACAACTGTGGTTATCAACTGGTGGCCCATGGGCCACTTCAGGTTTGCTGGAAGGGGCTTTTGTGGCCACTAGAGGTGACATTATACAATAAAATAACTACCGGTAATAATTTCTATTTTTACAATTTAAGACAAATGAAACACCAGATTATTTTAAAGAGAAGGTTTGTTAATTAATAAAAACTGTGAAATATACAAACCTAGGTTTTTTTTTTATTGTGGAAAAATGAATTAAGTATAGAAATAAAGCATAAAGTAAAAGTTTTACTCCTTGCACTTGTTCCAATATCCACATATTTGCAAATGAAATGACATAAAAACTGCTAAAACTAGTCGTTTTTTGTTGTTTGTATAACAACCAATTCAGTTTGGGTCAAAGCTTGAAAGAGCTGCTGCGGAGGGACCAAAGAGCCACATGTGGCTCCAGAGCCGCAGGTTGCAGACCCCTAGTCATGTGTAAAGCGTAATCCCGTAGAGTGGGTCATAAAGCGGGGGAAGGCTGCCAAGATGGGTACAAAGTGGGCAATAAAACAACGTGCAAGGCCTGGAATACAGTTTAGCAAGCCGTGCAAGTAAAAGTGTTTTTTCAGACGGTGGCTGCACGGCTCACTGGTTGATCAGACGCTCGGATCACAGAGACTGCAACGAAATAACTCACAGTCGCAGCTACCTTTAGTGGTGCTCTACGAACAACACTGTAAAAAATAAACATTAAAATAAATAAACCGAGCTCTAAAGCCTCCAGGAACAACCTGCCCCACGTGCCTGGCTCCAAGGCATCCATGTCAGACGTTTACTCATGCTCCACCGAGCTCCAAGCGAAGCTGCAGAGGCCCGCGGTTCGGGTCAGAGCTCCTCCGTCACTTTATCAGCAGCATCTTCTCCGTGTTTCAGGAAAACGGCAGCAGGTTTCTGGGAATTTATGGGCTCCTGTCTTCTACAGACTGTTGTTTCAACCGTGTCAACACGACTACAATTCAAACAAAGTGATGGAGTCGTGAAAGTCTCCTCGATGAAAGGCGTCCTTCACGATGTTCTGTCTGCAGAGCAATTATCCTGCAGCTGGCTGAGGAATCAGCAGCGTGACCCGAGTGTCTCTGCTGTCAGCGAGCCGCAGTCGAGCAGAAACACCACCGCACATCAGCTCTCCCTCCTGCCGCCTGCTCCTCTGGATCTGTTTTATCCACTCTTTCTATCATAGGACACATGAGGGGGGGTCCAGAGAAAATTTGTATGATTGTTTTTTTAAATATACAGTTTAAAACTCAGTGAGCAGGAAAGGTTGATGACATTATTTTTGCTGAGCGCTGAAAACGTAGGTTGGACAAGAAACGGTGTCTAGATTTATTATTATTTATTATTAATATTATTTTTAGTTTAACGCTTTTCTTAGTTCATATCTTAGGTCTTATCACTGTTTTTCTTTTATATTTTATAATTTTGTTGGATGCAACTGGGACCCTGTGTATACAATTTCGTTCCACCACATGTACCACATGTGGCAAATGTACAGTATTTTCCGGACTATAGGTCGCGGCTTTTTATCATTTTTTCATGGCCTGCGACCTATAGTCGGGTGCGACCTATATATGGCTTTTTATAAAATAAGCTGATTTGTAATCATTTATTAACAAAAATTAAACTGAGACACACTCTTACAATAATGTCAGCTAACAAATGTATTTTTTTAGGTGTTTATCCTGCTAAAATTATTAATTTATTAAAGAAAAGTTCAGCTCAGACACATATTTGCTATAATTTTTTATCAAACAATTAATTGTTTTTAAGTGTTGATCTTCTTAAAAGCCTTGCTGTGTGCTCCTGTGGAAGAGACATTTGCAGCAGAGCTAAACACGGTCCACATTTTGACGTAGGTGCGACCTATATATGGATTTTCCAATTCTTTGGCAATAATTGGACAATGCGACCTATACTCGGGTGCGACCTATAGTCCGAAAAATACGGGTATGACAAATAAAGAAACTTGGGACTTTGAAATGTCCCAAAACCTACCATATTTCTGACAGTCCAACACAGGGGTCTGCAACCTGCGGCTCTGGGGCCACACATGGCTCTTTAGTCTTTCATCTGTGGCCCTTCTAAGCTTTGACCAAAACGAATGAGATTACTAAATATTGTCAAATTTAAAACAATAATATCGTTTATCGCAATAATTTCTGAGACATTTAATCGTCCAGCCAAATTTGTTATCATGACATGCCTAACGATGGTGTCCGTAAAACGTTTAGAGTGGACTAAAATTCACTGAATTAAACTTGTGAACCGATGACGCCACCAAAGGTTTGCCGTCTTCCTCCGTGATGCGCTTTAGACTCTGGCCTGCAGCACTTTTCAGTCTGTTTTAGTTTTAGAGGATGTTTCCCATCACTCTCCTTCCTGGAAGGTAAAATGCATCTTAGCAGGGTTTAAGATGGTCAGTCTAAAACGTTCCGCTTTTCTCCTGACAAACTTCTTGGTTGTGCCCTGATGCATGCTCAATAATCCAGGTAGAAGAATCTAAAAAAGCTAAGTCTGGTCCTCTGGACATTTAAAAAAACAAAAGAAAGCAAAAAAAATTGTAGAAACGTTTCGTCTTTCGTCCAAACGGTTTGGTTGAATACAGCACCTCAGACTGAGGAAGTCTTTCGTACGAAAGACGAAACGTTTCTACAAATTTTTTTTCTTGGTTGTGCATTTTGGGGCCAAGATGGTCTAGTGGCAGGGCTTCCGACTTGGGACCCGAAGGACGCGGGTTCGCGCCCCGGCCACTACACACCTTGGGGTGTCTATGAGTGCACACCTATTTCCCCAGCTCCCCGGGCGCTTTCTATGGCTGCTCACTGCACCACCTGGTGGTGGTTGGGTTAAATGCAGAGACGAATTTCGTCTGTGTATGGGAAACATACACAGATGACAGAAAAGGACATTATTATTATTATTTTGAACTGTCAACAAAATTCACCAGTTACATATAAAATCGGTAATTTCAACCACAAAGGGATTCCAGTTTAAGATTTTATTTTAATACTAGTAACGGCGGAGGGAAGCTCCTCCCACTTGACCGTTTGCACATAATAACCCAAGGTTTAGTCCATCTTTCATTATAATTTCTAATCTTTCTTGCTACTTTGAGCTGTGATTGGCCAGTTGCATGCTGGGAAAAAGATGGCCAAACAGTGCGTCTTGTTAATCTGGTGTTGGTTTTCTTACCCTCAGCTGGGCTCAGTCCTCGTGCAGCTGAGATCATGGACAGGGTGGGGCTGCTGTGCACCGAGCGGAGGTAGTGCTCCATGTGGGGGCTGACGTAAGGGTGTGGGGGGCTGAACGGTGACTCGCCCGTCCCGACCGCTGCGTGGGGGGACAGTCGGATCAGAGAGATATCTGAGATGACTGGACTTCCTGTCAGTCCTGGAGGCCTGTGAAGAGAAGGTGAAGAGTTAGACGAACTCGCTCTGTGATCTGTGCTGGTGCGTTCAAAGACCTCAGACTCTGTCTACTTTACACCCCCTCCGTCCCACAGTCTCACAGCTAATACATAATAATCCCTTTTCCTATTAAAGCCCTAAAGCTACAAACAAGCCAGGACTGATAGCTTCCAACTGCGACGCTATGAAGACATGTAAAGTATACTTTGTGTGTTGGGTGGGTAAAAACTAAAGCCCCCACCCCCACATCATGATCAGACACAACCGGATGCCTGAAAACCTGAAATCACCTGTGGCTAAAGGTTTTGTCTGAAGTTCTCTGTCAGATCGGCCTCGGCTGTAAATTTGTCTTCTCTGGCAGGTAACTGGCAGATCTGCTTGCAGGAGCACAGAACTGTGAGTGTTGTTAATCCTGAAGGTCTCTAGGAGCTGAGATCTGCACCGATGGACCCCTTTGACGGGATACGAGAACTTCGGGCTTCAGCGCTGATCGGCAGCCCGTAACTTCTTCAGACAGAGGAGCGAACACTTTCAGAGAAGCTGAAGTTACAACCGTTTCCACCAAGGAAGAGAAGGCTCTGTAGGGTCCAGATCATCAGGAAAACATTGATGTAAGCCTTTAGTTTCCTTCTTAGTGTTGGACCAGACGTCTGCAACATTTACAACCAGAAGAGACGTTCCTACCAGTACCGTATTTTCTGCCGTAACACGTTGCTTTGCCGTATTAGTGGCATCTATTATGCGTGACGCTGACAACCCGGAAACATGGGCTGGTGTTGTGCCAAAAATCTGGATTCTCGAGACATGAACCAAGCCATCATGTAAGGCAGGCAGCCTGACCAGGTCCAGATTAGCCGCCGACGTCTTCCTTGTTTGCTGATAGACCAGGAACAAGTCATATCCAAAAAGCAGGAACCAGTTATCATGAATCCAATTAAATATGCGTCATTAAGATCCACAGATGACAGCAGAGATAGGCACATCATCAAGTCTTCCAAGTCGATGAGATATCCAGCTGTGTGCATGCCAACAGGCACATCTGCTCGCCTACAGCCTGTCTTCTCTTTGCAGAAATGTTATCAGTTGTGTTGAGGGACCAATTGACCAAATTGAAGTCCATAGTTATGATTTGGAAGATTTTGTAGAAGAGAGGCTCTCAGACAGTTTCACAGACAAGACAGAGCAAAAGCAAAGCGGAGACCGAGAGGAGACGTCCGCCCTTGAGAAGATCAAGTGTTGAAGTGATATGGCAAGCCGTCTGCTCTCCAAAGTCAAGTCATTTATCAGCCGTGATGATCTGGAGAAGGCCATCCATGCCTTTGTGACCTCCAGACTTGACTATTGTAATGCTTTGTATGTTGGTATTAATCAATCTTCCATCTCCCGTTTACAGCTTGTACAGAACTCTGCTGCGCGCTTTTTGACAACACACGAAAATATGAACACATCACTCCTGTCCTGTCCTCTCTACACTGGCTCCCGGTTCAGTTCAGGATACAGTTCAAGCTGCTGCTGTTTGTTTTCAAAGCTCTGAATGGACTTGCTCCTCTGTACATCTCAGAACTTTTGAAAGTCCATCAGCCCAGCAGAGCTTTACGATCTGCCAGTCAACACCTGCTGGAGGTGCCTCGCTCAAGGTACAAACAATGGGGAGACCGGTCATTTTCTGTTGCCGGCCCAAAAGCCTGGAACAGTCTCCCCCTTGAGCTGCGTGCCACCTCTGATCTGACTCTGTTCAAAACCAGACTGAAGACCCACTTGTTCAAAAAAGCTTTCAGTGTGTAACTTTTATTACTTTTGGTATTTTAGTATGTAGCATTTTTTATTTCCATTGCCTTCTTTTATTACTGTTGTTTTTTATTCTATTTTCACTGATTTATTGTTCCAGTTTATTCATCTTTTTATCCTGTTAAGCACCTTGGTCAATGCAAGGCATTGTAGGAAGGTGCTATACAAATAAAGTTTATTATTATTATTATTATTAAGTGTCTTAAGAGCCACTTTTACCTATTAATGAGACACTTGGCTTGCCATATTAGTTGAGGACCCTCTAGTGGCTGGAAATGGTAGTGTTCAATATTTTCCATGTCAGAATGAATGAAATCGTCAGATCTCAGCCAGAAATTGGGTTATNACAATAAATACCTTTGTACATGTATAAGTATTTGTATAAGTCTCAGGCATGCAAATTTATGCAAAAAACTGTGACTTATATGCCGGAAAACACTTTAAATCAAATTACCCAATAAAGATGACAACTATGTGATGCATAAATACTACACGCAGTATAGAAAAAGTATTGTTTGTTACAGCATATAATTAAATATTTATAAGTAATTGTTGACATTTCTTGGTCATTTTGCACAAGGACAAAGGAACATAACATTGAGTTGTACAAGTCAGTTACATCTGTGGAAAATTATTTCAAATTGGTATTCTTCCTTTGAAATAAGACAAACTTGTTTTCCAAGAACAAAAAACAAAACAAAAAACAGGTTAAATTGGTGAACGGGTCAACCACACATCATGCCTGGATAATGAGTGGGTAAATAAAGTACCAGCTCAAACAGATCCATTTGTTTTCCTCCTTGTGTCATTAGTCTCATTCTGCTGCGGTTTGCACTTATCTGTTCATCTGACATCACTTCCTGTGTCACACCCTCTCTTTTTCATTGGCTGCTTGTGACAGGTGAGCTTTTCCTACAACCCGACCGCGACCGGCTTCAGCGCACGTGTTCAAATACAGCCCTAGAGTTTACAGACGCTAAACTGAGAAGAGTCTGAGATGCTTGCAACAACTCTGCAACTACCTGAGAGAAAATTTGCCGCACAAATCTTTTTGAACATGTTCAAAATTTGAGCAACAGGGCTGAGCCTCTGAGACCCGTGAGGGAAGTGAGAACCTCCGTGAACATTTTGGAGACTCCAGGGGGAGTCTGGAGCAGAGCTGCTCCTCTTCATCTAAAAGAGGCAGCTGAGGTGGGTCCAGTTGAATCTACTTTCATTTTCATTTCATTTCAAAACTGGTTTCATTTTCTGGAGGATTATTCCAGAAAGAACCTAATCTCCACAGGTCAGTTTTCTTCACCTACGTTTGTCAGTCAGTAACATTTAAACTAGGGATGCTCCGATCCACATTTCTTACTTCCAATCCGATACGATACTTAAATCTGGGTATCAATCGATACCGATACTTTCTCAATCCGATACTGTTCAGGTATATGAGGTTGTAATAATGAATTTTTTGAATTGCAACTACTGTCTTAACATTGTGTGAGTTAAACCCTATGAAGACACTTTGGGCTTCACAAGATGAAACACCTAAACTTTAACAGCACATATCACAGACGTCCTTCTCACTCATGGTGCAGCTGGAAAACTAAAATACTGCTAAGCATTATGGGAAAGACAAGAAAATCCACTCCCGTTACGGTTAAGGGGAGTGGACTGTGTTGTCTTTCCCATAATGCTTAGCGTGCATTATGTGCATGGTGCAGCTGGAAAACTAAAAAAACGCTAAGCATTATGGGAAAGACAACAAAATCCACTCCCGTAGTGGTTAAGGGGAGTGGACTGTGTTGTCTTTCCCATAATGCTTAGCGGTTTTTTAGTTTTCCAGCTGCACCATGAGTGAGAAGGACGTCTATGATATAGACCTGCCTCTTGTGCGCTATTAAAGTTTGGCTGTTTCCTGTTGTGAGGCCCAGAGTGTCTTCAATGGGTTTAACTCACACAATGTTAAGATGGCAGTCACAGAATATGGTGGAACACATGCACTCTTTGAAGCCGGATCGGAAATATCGGCAGGTTGGATCGGAAAATCCGATACGTTAATGATGCTGGTATTGGATACCGATACTGGATCGGATCGGCCCCGTCCCTAATTTAAATACAGTCATATGATAAAAGAACGTCTCGGTTCAAATCCAAGACGAGTTAACACTCCAGCAGCTCACTGAGAGCGAAGGAAAGTTTAAACGTGTGGTTTGAACGTTTGGACGGTTCGGCTGCAGGTTTGGTTCACGACACGTCTGTGGATGGAATGAAACGTGTTGAAGAATTAGTTTCAACTAACTTTTTCCTCCTGTTCAAAGCGCTTCTTTGACAGCCGCAGGAAAACCCAGTTCTGGGTGTCAGCTCGCTCCGGCCTGATGAAACGAGAGTGAGCGGTGGCTGTAAAAGACGGAGCTGGCAGCGTCTGCTGGGCCTTCGCTCCGTTTCCAGTAAGCACCTGCAGACTGCTGGTCTTGACCGAGGGCCAACTTTCTGCCGTCTTCTACTACAAACAACCATAAAGACCCCTCTGTTCGGGGCGGGAGGGGAGACGTGAGGAGAAACAGACGCTCCATACACAAAAACACGCTCCGCTCTCAGCAGCACACATCCAGGTTGGCACTGCCTCCTTAGATCAGCTCCGCCGAGGGACGATCTGAACTAACCGGCACCGATACAGACTCAGGTCTTAAAACGACAAGTCTGAAAATCAATTAAAAAAGGACAGAGCACATTAATCTATATTCAGCAAATGTAAATGCACCAGAATTAGCCCAACAGTTAATTAAATTTTAAGGTCCTTTTAAAAAAAATGGTACAACTGTCAGCCTGATGCATCCTAGTAGATCGCTCCATACATTTGTTCCTCTGATTGAAGTCACCTTTCGCCCAAATTATGTTCTCCATTTTGCTACAACACAGTCTCATCTGGTCTGAGATCTGATGTTTATTCAGATATTTTATTTACCTGCAATTAGACAAAATATTAGAATGACCTGTCTACAATAAAACAGGAATCGTTAATGCTTACCTCCAAACGGAACTGTTTAAACAAATACCCTGATGCATGCTCAATGTTTAAACAAAGGATCTTCATGGATATTTTTTTATTTACAATGAAGAAAATATTGTTTGGTTTTAGTTTCGTAACTTGTTTTAGGAAAAGGGGACAAGGTTCTACCTGTTATTTGGAGGTGAGGGATCAATCTGGCAATTGATACACAAACATTTCTGCAGGACTGAAGTGCGCCAGGAATTTTCTGATCAGTGTATCAACAATCCAGTACAAAGAAATAATATGATATATGTCAATGGGTCATCAGCACAGAGAGGAGGAATGTTACTGTAAATAAACAATAAATCTGTTGGTAATGTGTCTTGATTGAACAAGATGTAGATGCTTCATTTCAGAGTTGAGAAACACATCTGGCTACTTTGGATTTGTCCTCTGCTTCCTTTAGGAGGCAGGAGCGACACATCCAGGTACTCCGCTTCTGTGCTCCACCTGCTTTAGAAGGCGGGAGCAACTAATTCGGATACTCAGGCTCTGTGCTCCGCCTCCTTTATGGGGCAGGGGTGACACATCTGGGTATCCTGATGCATGCTCAATAACCCAGGTTGAAAAATCTAAAAAAGTTAAGTCTGGTCCTCTGGACGTACAAAAAATAAATAAAATTGTAGAAACGTTTCATCTTTCATCCGAAAGACTTCTTAAGTCTGGGTACTCAATAACTGTGCTCCGCCTCCGTTAGGGGGCGGGAGCGACACATGCTGGTACCCAGCCTCTGTGTTCCGCCTCTTTTAGGGAGCGGGAGCAACATATCCAGGTACGCTAATACAAATGATTAGTGTCTAATAGTATTAAAGCAATGTTATTACTATTTGCCCTTTCTTCTGTTTCCGTCATGATTCTGTGTCAGTTTTAACATAAAATACATTAAAACAAAGCTCAAATGGGAATAAGGTATTTGTACTTTTAAAACGATGTAAACGAAATCTGTAAAAAAAACCTGAAACTATCTTTAGACAACAATCTGTGAACTGAGTGCCATTACAGCTAACTTCACAGCAGAAAGATCATTTAGTTTAAACAGGTCACAGGAAGTTGGACTTTACAAGACAGAACTGCTGTTTTAATTAAGTCAAAGTCAAAGTCAACTTTATTGTCAGAACTGCAATATGTACAGGACATACACAGGATTGAAATTGCATTTCTCTCAGTCCCTCGGTGCAACAGTAACCATCTAAACACTAAACACTAAAACATTTAATAAACATAAGCATAAAATAGTAAAAGTGTAACACTGTCCTGAGTTTTTTCGTAGTAGTATAAAAGTATGAAAATTTACACCAACACTGAAACACCAAACACCCCTAAAACACCAAACACCCAATGAACATAAGCATAAAATGAAATAATAAAAGTGTAATACTGTCCTGAGTTTTTTCATAGTAGTATAAAAAGTATATCTATAAAATAAACTGAAGGTTCTAGCATTGACATTTGCAAAGAGTGGCACAGCAGCATATGAGTTAATGTACACAGTATATGTATGAGGTAGTTGATGTTGGTATAGAGGCAAAGTGGCATATGCAGTAAGGCACATAAGGCACATTTGGCATCCTTAGATAAGGCTAGTCAGAGAATACTGTATATGTATCAGCAGTAGTGTAGATATAAAAGTAGTGTAAATGTAAACAGTAGTAATAAATGTAAAACAGTAGTAATAAATGTAAACCGTATTAATAAATGTAAACAGTGAATGTAAACAGTAGTATGACTATAGGCAGTAATGTAATACAAACATTAGTGCAAATATGAGAAGTAGTGCAAACTGAATGAGCACATGACCGAGAGTTTAGTGAATAACCCGTTTGATGACACAGGGTCCAGTGTTAAAATCTTTGTGTTGTGTGGTAATGTGTGAGAAAGTTTTTTGTGTTAAGGCAGTTCAAATGGGAGGGGAGGCAGAGCAGGCAGAGTGTTTAGCATTCTGACTGCCTGATGAACAGAGCTGTCTCTCAGTCTGCTGGTATGAGCCTGGAGACTCCTCAGTCTCCTCCCTGATGGCAGCAGTAATTAACACTTTTTGCACAATTATAGTTGAAGTTGCAGGATTTTATTAACAAACAGAGTGTAAGAAATGTCACACCATAATTTCTGAACAGACTAATAAACAAGCTTAAGATTTTTCATAGTTTATTCAACAAAACATTTGATTTTCTTTAACCCAGTGTGCTTCATCCAAACCCTCATTTCCTTCCATTGTATCTGAACTCAGATTTTCACTTTTCCTACTTCTGACATTTCAGGAGTTATATATATATATA
>JBBPBX010012013.1:20074-35676 GCA_038048925.1 Garcialebias charrua | reverse complement strand
TATATATATATATATATATATACAATTTGAGAATTAAATTTGCTTTATTAAGATGTAATGATTTTAATAAATGATGTAATTTCAAGTCTGTATTCTATCAAATTTTCTAACAAAGGTCTAAATTCCTGTTTGCAAACTGTCTGCCTCATCTTGTTTTAAATGGTATCCATCAACAATAGTCATTTGTTTCTGGGCTGAAAGAGAACCGGGGTGTCGACACTCAACCCTCCAGCTGCAGCAAATCACTCAAACCACCAAAAGAGTGCACGAAGCCACGATAATAAGGATAAATTTATTGCCGTTGCCTGTCAGGAGGCTGCAAATAATTGTTCTGTCTGCCAAGTACCGTTATTGAAGCCATGTCGGTCCACCCTCTTTCTGACAAGACGTTACTTGAAGTCTGTGTGTTTTCCCGAGGCTCTGGTCTCGGAGCTTGAAGCTCTTGGGAGAGCCCTGTCTCTTAATCTTTGGCTGCCACTTAAAGACACTTCCATCAGACTGAACCATGATGGGTGGCTGACGATGAGCAACAAAGATGCCTCTCCACTTGTCCTGGTGAGGATCACACTTCGGGGCGGGGGGGAGCAGAGGGATAGAGGAAGCATGCTTTCAGCCTGGTAATTGCTGTTTGTCTCTGTGTTCTCGTTGTGATTACATGCTCTGCTGTTCCATTGTTAGAACACCGCTGTGAGAAAAAGTGATTTGGACAAGGTGCAGCTTGTTGAGCGAATGACTAATTTCATGAGTAAGTGCATACCACAGTCCCTGTACACTAGAGAGCCAGCGGGGGCAGATTTCAGTCTGGCTGGGGGGGTATAAGATGAATCTGATCCTTTCCAGTTTTATTTTGACACTTAGCCAACGCAGAGCTGGTCCATTATTAACCAGAACCAACATTCACAGAAACTGATTTAAAAGTAGCAGCAGGAAAGTTTGAGCTGAAGTAGTTTGACTACCCTGAAATCTGTTCTCAGTAACAGTATACAGTACAGTACTGATTAAAATAAAGGCCTAACATTCTTTAAAGGAATGCATATCGCCCGCCCAAAATTACACTTGACTCTACATGAACTACTTATCATAATAATAATAATAATAATAACTTTTATTTATAATGCACTTTACATACAGAACAGATCTCAAAGTGTGTGTATGAACATTAAATAACATCAAGATAAAAAACAACCATAAATGCAACAAAGAGTAGGAACAACCAAGAGGATAGTGCCTCACAGATGATTGTATCAAAAACTTAAAATTCACAAAATGCAGATAAAATATTCAAATAAAAACTGTGTGCAATAAAAACAAAAGCCCAATTAAATTAATTTAAAAAAAAAAACTGGATAAAAAGAAAGGTTTTAAGACCTTTTTTAAAAACATGTCATGGTCTGTGGGGCCCTCAGATATGAGGGCAGGGCGTTCCACAGCCGAGGGGCAGCGCAGGAGAAAGCCCGGTCTCCCATTGTGCGAGACCGAGACCTGGGAGTGAGATGAAGATGAGTGTTGGAAGAGCAGAGAGTGAGGAGTGAGAAGTTTTTTTAAATAAGATGGTGCATTACCGTATAAGCACTGGAAGGTGAGCAGATACATTTTGTAAGTGATCCGGGCAGAAACAGGAAGCCAGTGTAGTGAACGCAGTACAGGAGTGATGTGTTCATACTTACGCACTCTCATCAGGACCCTGGCAGCGCTGTTTTGGACATACTGTAGTTTTTGTATGTTCTTGCCAGGAATCCCGAAGAGAAGTGCATTGCAGTAATCCAGTCTGGAGGAGACAAAGGCATGGACGAGCTTTTCTGCATCAGTGAAGGACAGTGTAGACCGAAGCTTTGCAATATTTCAAAGATGAAAAAAAGAAGTTTTACTGATATGCTTTACTGTATATGGCTTTCAAAGGTGAGTTGTGGATCAAAAATAACACCAAGATTGGTGACTGTATTGGAAAGAGAAATGTTCTGGCCAGAAAAAGTGATACTGAGGATTTTTTGTTGTTGAATTTGATGTGAAGTACCAATTTTAATTGCTTACGTTTTTGAACTGTTAAGGTGAAGGAAATGTTGCCGCATTCATGCCTTTATCTCCTCCAGACACGCTGTGAGCGTAGAAAGAGAAGTAAGTGGAGAAAATGGAGAAGCTGAAGAAGATGATGTAAGTGGGGTCTCAGACACATTGCTACCCGGTTTAATATACAGCTGGGTATCATCAGCATAGCAATGGAATGAGACCCCATAGCTACTGATAATACACCCAAGTGGTACCATGTACAAGTTAAAAAGGAGGGGTCCCAGAACTGATCCCTGGGGCACACCACAAGAAACAGGATGGCTAAATGACTTGGCACGTCCAATGGAGACAAACTCTGTTCTGTCTGTCAGGTATGATCGGAACCACTCCAGGGCAGTGCCAGTAAACCCTGCAAAATGCTGTAAACGTTGGTGCAGAATGTAATGATCAACCATGTCGAAGGCTGCCGAAAGATCAAGAAGAATAAGGAGAGAGGAGGAACCACGGTCTGCAGTGACCAACAGGTCATTTGTGGCCCGGACAAGAGCTGTTTCAGTGCTATGAGCTGTCCGAAAACCTGATTGAAATTTGTCCAGTATATGTGATAAATATATCAAGTTCACACGAGAAGATGTAAAAAATGGCAGGTTGGCTTTCTTGGACTGTGAGGTCTCAGTTTCTGATAGAGGAAATTTGCAAACTGAGGTGTACTGCAAACCCACCCACACAGACCAGTATTTACAGTTTGACTCCCACCACCCTCTGGAGCACAAGTTATAGGAGTCATCAGGACTCTGTACCACAGAGCAGACAGCGTCCCCGCTAACTCAGGAGCCAGACAGAAGGAGAAATCACACACAAAACAGGCTCTAGAGAAATGTGGATATCCTAACTGGGCCTTCCTGAAAGCAGAGAAGAAACCCAAACAGGACTCCAGCCAGCCATCAGGTGAAAAGAAGGAACCCAGACCAGTGGTCATTCCGTATGTTGCGGGAGTTTCAGAGACATTGAGACGTTTATTTTCTAAACACAACGTCCCAGTGGCTTTTAAACCCCAAAATACATTACGGCAAAGACTGGTTCATCCCAAAGATCCAGTCCCCCGGCACAAACAGAGTAATATTGTGTATGCTGTTCAGTGTCAGGAGGGCTGTGATCAGTCTTATATCGGGGAAACTAAACAGCCACTGGCCAAAAGGATGGCCCAGCACAGAAGATCAACATCATCAGGTCAGGACTCTGCAGTCTACACTCATCTCCAGGCCAGCGGTCACTCTTTCAGGGATGAAGATGTTCACATCCTTGATAGAGAGGAACGATGGTTTGAGAGAGGAGTAAAGGAGGCCATCTTTGTGAAAAGAAACCGTCCATCATTAAACAGAGGTGGAGGCCTCCGGGTTCAACTGTCCCCCTCCTACAATGCTGTTGTATCACTCAGCCCTCTGTGAATAGCAAACAACCATCAGGGTGCTAACAATCCATCGTTAGGCTGATGGTCCTCCTTGATCATGTGAGCATCTGGTTTCGGCTGTCATCAGCCAACTGGTTGATCCACTGTGAGAGGGTGCTATTTATAAGACTGAGCTGAACACAGCTCCTCAGACTGAGGAAGTCTTTCGGACGAAAGACGAAACGTTTCTACAGTTTTTTTGCTTTTTTTTTGTTTTTTGAATGTCCAGAGGACCAGACTTAGCTTTTTTAGATGTCCAGTATATTATTGCCATGTAGATGTTCTTGTAGATGAACTGAGACTAATTTCTCCAAAACTTAATTATGTAGCATGACTCTCAGCTACTACCACACCACATTTCAGTAGTAATTTATATGAAAATGACTCACAGGCAGATTTATAAGCAGGTGAACAGAGCAACAAATGCTGATGAAACTGTTTTAGATTTATTTTTAGGAAAACGTATCAAAAGCAATGAAATCTTTTCATTCAAGGTCAGGTGCTAACAGGTCCAGGAGGGAAACTCAGACCCCCTGCAGCTCATCCAGGAGGACGTCAAGGTGAGAGGAGATCCCTCCAGAGTTTGGGCTCCTCCTGGTGTCTGAAAGACCTCCAGAGGGAGGCGCCCTGATCAGAAGCCTGAACCAGGGAGGAACAGGGTGGCAGAGATCTCCTCCCATGAAGATCCTCCCCCCTTAGTTTTGGATCAGCTCCCTTTCACCACCACAGACAGACCACAGACGTCACTCCATTCTGTCCTCAAGAACTAGAAGTGGACAAGTTAGAGCTCAAATCCATGACTTTTTCTCACTCTTACGAGTGATCCATTTATCCAGGTTTTACAACAACGTTAAGACAAGATGAGTTCATCAGCCACGCTTCACCTCCTGGTTCCCTTTCCCAACAGCCTGCTGGCTCTCTGGCCCAAACTGAGCGTAAAGTTCCCCACCAGCCCACAGTGGTGGGATGAATTACCATCTCCTCTGAACTACAGCGCAGCCAAAGCGGTCAAGATAAATCAACCACACCAGCCCACAGGGGACATGCCCAGATCCTGTCTTGGTTGTTTTTGGGGCCCTGATCTGGACTCGGAGGATTTGGACCCATCAGGTTACTGTACTTCCTCAGAAACAGGGACTGAGTACAAAGGAGGGATTAAGCTGAAGGTAATTATCCACGATCCGGCCCCGCCACATACCATTTAGCCTCTCTTGATTGTGTAAAACTGCGTTGAGAGCAGCGCGATAAACCGTGAAAATCTCCAGCTATTGATTTGCGACGTGCCAGCGTTTGATTGATGGGCCTAATGCTCGGTCCTTTCAGCAGCACATTCCTGGCTGTAACTCAGGGGAGCATCCAAATTCAGCCATCGGCCGTGACGATGAGCGGAGGCAAGAAGCAGCTTTAAAGACAACAACATGTCTGTCAAAACCAACAACCAGCAGACTCCAAAACCAGCCCCTCCACCCCACACCTCCCACTCTGTATGATTCCCATCCTCGTGTAACCAAACCAAAACAACGAGGCAGAAAGAAAAAAAAACTCAACTCAGATCTGTAAACTGCATTTAATCAACACATTCCACATGGAGGGGCCGCGGGGCTGAAACATGCTGATTGCCTGGTGAGCGGGACCACATCTGTTTGTGTACAGGGGCGGTGCAGGCCACAGCTCCACCACACAAAAACCTTCAACATATTTCAGCTTTTCACTGCTACAATTTGCCCTCCGCCTGCTTCCCAAAATGCTCAGGGACTGGGCGGGGGTGGGGGGTTCTGCTTTTTTCATCTCCTGAGTTGTCGTTGAGTTTCTAAGAACAGAAGGCAGGATTACGGGTGCTAATTACTGGGTCAAACATGCTGGCACGCTGGTGGGCTCTTTTAGTCCGTGGATCAGCTACAAACAGCAGTTTTAGTCGCCTTTTGGTGTTTGGATAATGATTTTGCTTGTTCAACTGGCTCATGAACCATAAGACAAATTTATATTACATTACAAATTATCTTTAAATTATGTCTCCATAATCCAACAGAGGTAGAATGATTATTTTTTTCAATAATGGTGCATTTTGCAGCCAATGTAAACGAAGATCGATTTCTATACAGATAACCAAATCTTGTTTTAACCTTAGATTGCAAAAAACTGTATTAATGTGATGTGAAAAGGACAGAGCACCATCAATCCAAATTCCCAAATATTTATAAACTGTTACCTCTTTTAAAATATCACCACTTACAGTTGTGAAGTCCACCGAGGCGGGTATGGGTTCTCCTCCATGACCAAATAAATATGGTATTAGAGGACTGACCTTGAAATGGGTATCTAGCTATTTGGAGGACAAAAGTCAGTTTGTACAGATAGACAATACCAGGTCAAAACTCAACAGAATCACATGTGGAGTCCCTCAGGGTTCTATACTGGGACCTAAGCTTTTTATTTTGTATGTATACAGTACAGTTGTAAATGATTTGGCAAAAGTGTCTGGTATTCTAAGGTGTATACAGTACAGTTGTAAATGATTTGGAAAAAGTGTCTGGTATTCTAAGGTGTGTTCTTTTTGCTGATGATACCACCTTCTTTTATTTTGGTTATGATTTGAAACAAATGTTTGAGTTGTTAAAACAGGAGATCTCAATATTGCAAACTTGGTTTAGTTTAAATAAGTTATCGTTAAATTTAGATAAGACTAACTATATGTTATTTAGCAAAAAGAAAATAGATACATTTTCTATCAAAATTGATGGTGTTGAACTACCGGTAAGTAGAGTGGATGAGGTGAAGTTTTTGGGTGTAATTGTTGATGAGAGATTGTCGTGGAAACAGCATGTACATTTTGTTAAAACTAAGTTATCTAAATCTATTGCTGTATTGTATAAACTAAAGGACTTGTTAAATGATAGGGATCTTTATTTTCTATACTGTATAACTCAATCTTTGTTCCACATTTAATTTATTGTGTGGAGGTTTGGGGTAAAACCTGTACAACTATTACAAATTCTATTTTTATTTTGCAGAAAAGAGCGGTGAGAATTATTGCTGAAAGCCTTATCGTCATCCATCGAATGTATTGTTTAAATAACTCAAATTATTGAAATTTTATGAATTGGTAGATTATAATATTTTGTTTGTAATGCATAAGGCTCATAAGAATGTGCTACCCACAAATGTTCAAATGTTTTTCATAAAGAGAGAAAGCTGTTACAGTTTAAAAGGAACTGAAATGTTTGTTAAACCTAGATATAGGACTAGTTTGAAGGGACGTTCTATTTCGAATAAGGGAGTGGAATTGTGGAATGTTTTGGAAAAAGATGTTAAAGATGTAAACTCTGTGATGAAATTCAAAAAAATTATTAAGTCTAAACTGCTAGCAAAATACTAAAGCATGCATGATGCAAATGCATCCTACTGTATTTGTTAATTATTGAGTGTGAAATGTTACGAAATTGATCTGTTGTTTCTGGAAGTTTATTGTTTGAATCGATTGTTTGTAAATTGTTTGTTTTGTTTTTGGGGAAAAAAGGGGCAGAAAAATAAGAACATTTTCTTCTTTCTGCCACCTTTCATTTTATGTATTTTGATTTTTTTCTCCACATATTTATGAAATGTTTTTTTCCCCATTATCTTTTTTTAATATGTAAAATGAATAAACTTTAATTAAAAAAAATTAAAAAAACATATGCCGGTAGTTTTAGCTTTCTTGGCATTTAAGGACAAATTTAAGTCAGAAAAGGCCTGCTGGATTAAAAAAAAAAACCGGAACAGACGTCACAACCTCATCCAGATTACAACCAAAAGCATGTAAAATAGTGTCATCGGCATATAAATGAATGGAGACCTCACTAACAGAATGTGAGATATAATTTAGAAATATGGAGAAAAGTGCTGAACCAAGAATGGAGCCTTGGGGTACACCTGACATAACCGGAAGCAACTGGGAAGTACGAGTCATCCTTCACTTGTTGCGACGTAGATGGTATGACACGGGTGCTGTAGCAGCAGCAACTCTGTAGCAGAAATGTCCCATATACACCACCATAACAAAAGTGATTTGTCCCAATGATAAAGCCTTGTTTATACTCCATGAGAAGTACAGAAACTGTGTCTTGCGGCTGTAGCAGCTTTGAAACATTACATATGCACAACAAATAAAGTGACAATGTCTCAACAATAACTACTGCTACACTATGCTAACCTCCGTCTGTAAAGGCTGGGATAATGGTTTTGCTGGTTCAACTGGCTCATGAACCAGAAGACAAACTTTATTGAAACTCTCTGACAGTAATCATTGGATGTATGATGGCCGACCACAAATAATTGAACTTAAAAAATCACACAAATGGCTACAACTCTGATAATTTATCTAATACTACAGTAGCTTAAAATTTAGCGTAGTAGTAGATGAGATTGATCTCCAACTCTAGGCACTAACAGATCGCACAAGATTTTTGTTTACAAAATTGCCGTTGACGATGACTGTCTGTTAGCAAAATGTTTTACGAACTTCAGTGCAGATTTTAATGAAACAAACTAGGGGTGCACCGATAAATGGGCCAGCCGATTTACCGTCCCCGATTTCCTTAATTTTGGGAAATCGGCCGATACTTGCATGAGAAACCAATTTTACAGATTGTTTTAGTTTTAACAACAATTGTCTGAACTTCATTTATATTTCAGAGCAATACCTCATGGCCAGTTAAAACAAGTTTGTATTGTTTCTAGGATATTGTTTAAGGGTGTGTTTTTCAATCAAATAAGATTGGAAAATTGAAGGTGCATTGTGACCTTATAATTAGGGGTGCACCGATTGCAGTTTTTTTGGCCAATCACCGATCTCCGATTTCTACAAAGTCTGACCTGCCAATTCCGATTTTGGCCGATACCAATTTTGTTTTATAAGCAACACTGTTTAGATGTTGTAAGGTCACAATGCGCCTTCAAATTTCATTTTTATTTTGTTGAAAAACAGACCCTTGAACAACATTCTAGAAACAATACAAACTTGTTTTAACTGGTCACAAGGTAGTGGTCTGAAATATAAATGAAGTTTAGACAATTGTTGTTAAAACAAACAAAAAAAATCAATTAAATCGGTTTCTCGTGCAAGCATTGGCCAATTTCCGATTTCCCAAAATTAAGGAAATCGGGGCCGATAAAGCATCCGGCCGATAAATCGTCCAGACGCTTTATCGTCCGGACAATTTATCGGTGCACCCCTACTTATAACACCTGACAGTGTGGCTTATAAAACAAAATCGGAATCAGCCGGTCAGACTTTTTAGACATCAGATTTCTGTGATTGGCCAGAAAACTTCAATTCAGTCAATTTTGTAGAAGCTGGAGGTAAAATTAGGTGTGACGGTGGCTGAGAATCAGTTGCAGATATAAAATAATTGAATACAAACCTAAAAGAAATGGCTGCCACATCTAATTGGGAAACCGAAAAGGGCTGGAGCTTCAACCCCCATCATGAGCACCTTCTACAGAGGTGCCATAGAAAGTGTCCTGACCAGCTGCATCACTGTGTGGTTTGGTGCATGTACTGCATCCTGCCGCAAGAGCCTCCAGCGCATTGTGAGAGCAGCTGAGAAGATCGTGGGCACCTCCTTGCCCTCACTGCAGGACTTACACAGCAAACGCCTCACTCGGAAAGCCCACTGCATGGCAGGTGATCCCACACACCCACTACACAGCTGCTTCAGACTGCTGCCATCAGGGAGGAGACTGAGGAGTCTCCAGGCTCGAACCAGCAGACTGAGAGACAGCTCTGTTCATCAGGCAGTCAGGATGCTAAACACTCTGCCTGCTCTGCCTCCCCTCCCATTTGAACTGCCTTAACACTAAAACTTTCTCACACATTACCACACAACACAAAGATTTTAACACTGGACTCTGTGTCATCAAACGGGTTATTCACTAAACTCTCGGTCATGTGCTCATTCAGTTTGCACTACTTCTCATACTTGCACTAATGTTTGTATTACATCACTGCCTATAGTCATAATACTGTTTACATTCTCTGTTTACATTTATTAATACTGTTTACTTTTATTACTACTGCTTACATTTAATTACTACTGTTTACATTTACACTACTCTAATATCTACACCACTGCTGATACATATACAGTGTGCTCTGAACGGTCTTATTTAGGGATGCCCAATGTGCCTTACTGCATATGCCACTTTTTGCCTCTATAACAACATCAACTACTACCTCATACATATACTGTGTACATTAACTCATACGCTGCTTTGCCACTTTGCAAATGTCAATGCTAGAAACCTTTAGTTTATTTTAGTTATACTTTTTATACTCTTTTTTTATACTAGTATGCAAAAACTCAGGACAGTATTATGTTCATTAAATGTTTAATGTTTTAGTTTTAGAGTTGGTGTAAATTTTCATACTCTTATACCACTATGCAAAAAACTCAGGACAGTGTTAGTTTTACTATTTTATGCTTATGTCTATTATTATATGTTTCAGTGTTTCAATGTTTAGATGTTTACTGTTGCACCGAGGGACTGAGAGAAACGCAATTTCGGTCCTGTGTATGTCCTGTACAGTACATATTGCAGATCTGACAATAAAGTTGACTTTGACTTGACTTTGACTAATTGACATTAGCCAACAGAAAAATAGCTATAATTACGTACGTACATACGTGCTTTGAGGTCAGAGGATCAGGTACTCTTAATAGTTCCAGAAACTCGCCTTAAGCGCAGGGGTGACAGGGCGTTCTCTGTAGCAGGCCCAAGACTCTGGAACGAGTTACCGCTGCTCATCAAACAGGCCCCCTCCCTCTCGGTTTTCAAATCCCGGTTAAAAACTCACTACTACTCCATTGCTTTCAATGCCAGCTGATTTGTATTGGATCGTTTTATTTATGATCTGCAATGTTTTTATGTTTTTCGTGTTGTACTTCATTGTCTGTGTTGCCTGTTGCGTGTTTGTTTGTCCAGCACTTTGGCGTGGACTTGTTCCTGTTTAAAGTGCTTTATAAATAAAATGGTATGGTATGGTATGGTATAATTTGAGCAATACTGTATTGCATGTACTGAGCTAAAATTTGAAGTGAAGGTAGTTGGGAGTCATCTCCAACAGATACTGTAAATGAGATTTGACCAAAACGGTTACAACTCATTCTCATAAGATGAGCTTTGTCCAAAACTGTGGCTTGACAAGCTGTGGGTGATAGGCATTCCTCAAAGAAACAGCAGGCCTTTAATTTGTTTGGTTTTCTGCAGGATCTGCATTGTGACAGAGCGACCTGCAGCCTGGATGATGCTGCATGAAAAGAGTAATGAAGAGACTTTTCTCCAGAGTCACTGCGATCCTCCGGCTTGCAGCTTTGATGTTCAGCAGCGGAGTGACTTCGGCTCGCCCGCGGGGGGAGAACACGGCTACGCCGAGGCCTTGATGAATTAGGAGGAGCACTCTGTCAGAGTCACTTCACATTAATCACAACACCTCCTCGCCCTGGCTCAGCTGGTGATGAATAGCTCTACCTGCACCGTGTATCACCTGATCTCGCTGAATTTGAATGTAACAGCGCACGTCTCCCAAACCACTATTGATCTGACTCATGGCTTCCCTTCTTGGACAGTAATAATACAGATAAGCTGGGCTGAGAAGAATAGATTTTTTGCTGCAATGGTGCTTCAGGAAAGTCAAGGAACCAGTCAAATTCTTGAAAAAGTTGAAAAACTAACACAGACTTTCAACTTTAATCATAGTACAAAGTAAGAAAGCACACTTTCAGTCTCGGGTTTTACATGTTGAGAAATAACTCTCAGTAGTTTAAATTGGGTGTTTGGGTGTTGAATTCATAAAACTTGACCAAACCATCTTTTGAAACATACCGTAATTTCCGCCCTTTAAGTCGCTCCGCCACATAAGTCGTTTTAGTCCAATATGTCCAATAAATTGGAAAAATCCATAAACGTGTTGCACCTCCGTATACGTCGCATTTATTATGCGTCACCGCTGACGCGTCGCGTATGATACGCGTCACAGCCCTGCTGCATATGGCGGCCACAGGAGTGTGCACGGAAAAACTTTAACAAGATTAACACGGTAAAAACAATTATTTGTTTGCTGAAAATTAGAGCAAAGATGTGTCTTAGCTTAATCTTTCCTTAATAAATGCACGTAATTGTCAAATCAGCTGGATTTAAAAAGTAGTTTCGCTTCATGCACGCGCAGCGAGTGGATACGCTTCATTTCTTTAAAATTTAGCAAGATAAACACTTAAAAATATATATTTGTTAGCTGACATTATAGCAAATGATGCTATGATCAGAATGAATGGAAACGGTCATATCTCAGTCAAAAATTGGTCTAAAAATATGGGGAAAAATCCATAAATATGTTGCTTCGCCCCATAAGTCGCAGGACATGAAAATTAGTTTAAAAAAACTGCGACTTATAGGCCAGAAAATATGGTACAGTATAAGCTAAACGCATCAATACTTCCAGTTTTCACGCAGCGACTGCTTATTTGAGTCTTACTTTTCGCTCCATGTCCATCCCTGCTAAACGACGCAAATCACCTCCGTTGGTGACCTCAGCAGATTCTGAGCCCTCTGACTTTTATTGTAAACAGCAGGTTTGTCTTTCCATCCATCATGGCTGCCCTCAAAACAGAACTTAGTGTTTAAAGTCATAAAAATCTAAAAAGCAAACAGGAACTGGCTTTAACTTTAGACTTTCAAAATAAAGCTCACAAATACTTCTTATCACCCACTGCCATGGAAAACAGGCATTGATGAATTATTATTATCCTTTATGTCCCAACACAAGAACTGTTCATTCGGGATACATGACAAGATATAGTGGTCTCTCGCTACTTCGCGGTTCGACTTTCGCAGACTCGCTCTATCGCGGTTTGTGAATGTACAGTAGCACTGTCATTCCTAACCCGAGCCCTAAGCCAAGCCCCTCCCAACCCGCATTCGGGGCGGGCCAGGCCACAATAATGCGCTGGATGGGTGGGCCGGGTCGGTGTCAGGCTTTTGATTGGGTCAGTGGATCAGCTGCGATCCAATTATATGATAACATGGCATGCCATACCTTTACCAGCCATTTCACCGTGAGCTGACCGGCCTTGAAAGAAGTAAAAAGTTCAGTTATGCTTCAGATGGGACTATATATATTAAATGTTTTGGTAGTTTTTTGATACTTTGTTTACAAAAAACAAAAAAAAACTATGTATTTCTCTCTTTTGTTTTTCTCTCTTTTGTTTTTCTATTGTTCATTGTTTAAGGAAATTCTACCATTGCTGTTCATCGTTCTTTAGTTTGTAGCAGGTCGCTTTCGTAAATGAGCCCACGAGGCTCAATAAGATTTACCTGACTAAATAAAGGTTGAATGAATACTGCCAGGAAGCAAACTCGTCATTGCCCATATGGACGTTCATCCAGCCGCTGCACTCAGCAGACGCACGCGGCCGAAGACCCAAACAGGTGAGATCCCAAAGCAGACATGCCAGAGCGGTCCTTGTCTGAGTAATTCAGAATGCAGCAGAAACAGGGTTTAATGCCCTTTGACGGCCATGAAAGGACAAACACCCCTCAGCTCCGATCTTCTGCCCCTTTTATTCAGCCATATATACCCAACCGTCAATAACTACCGTAATTAAATTTTTTTTTTTTTTTTCCAGGTTCGGACCTGCAATTACTGTTAATTCATCAGGTCAGGTGGGGTTCAGAAATGACACTGTGGGCTGGTTGGATCTAATTTTTTGGGCCGAAATGAAACTAACGTACAGTAATATTGTAACAACAAAAATGTTTTTTACAGTATGACACATGATTGTTGACTTTACAGTGATATTACTGTACTCAAGTGGTTGGGAAAAAGGAAAAAAGTTAATGATATAAAATAATAATACCGGTAATAATAATAATTCAGACAAGCACCACCATTCTGTAGTTTTCTTTCAATAATTTTACACAGTATCCCCAGTCCAACATAACTGCATTACCCACAAGGCAACAGTGCACTTCCCAGAATTCAACAGTGCTTCTAGCCATGTGCTTTCTGCCAAAATGGAAGGAAAGTTTAGATCCGAACCTGACTAAAACGTTTGGTCCTTATTCAGAGTGACTTGAGCGCTCAGTGGCTGCACAGTGTCGATCAGAACCGGACCAGAACTTCTTCCAGCCTCATAGGTCAATCTGAGTGCTGTCGGCCAGCCCAAGCAGGGAGGCATTGCTCGGAGGTCCGGTGTCTTTCAATTCAATTCAATTCAAATCAGTTCAGTTCAGTTTATTTATATAGCGTCAAATCACAACAAAGTTGTTTCAGGGCACTTTACAAGAACATCCACATACAAAGAAAAGCCAATTAGGAAGGAAGCCAGCAGACATGTTGAATCTTCACTTCATCACAGTCTCCCATCCTGAGCAAGCACAATGGCAACAGTGGAAAGGAAAAACTCCCTTTTAACAGGAAGAAACATCCAGCAGAACTAGGCTCAGGACAAGCGGCCATCTGTTTTGTCTTCTCCAGAGCTCACACAGACTTTTTCATTGGATTTCTCTGGATTATCTGGACCATTGTGTGGTTTGGTGCTGGCTCTCCAAAGATCCGTCTCCCTCCAAAAGCGTCTGGTGCTCAACGGCTGCAGAGCCGATCAGAACCCGACCAGAACCGGACCAAGGCTTTTGAGTCCCCATATACAATTTTGCCGTAGATACTGTACAGTACATACTGTATATGTATGTTGTTAAAATTATGTAGCTTTAAGAGTTGAGGACATTGCAAGAGTGTGGGAAAAGTTTATAAAGCCTTAATATATATAAATACTAAAATAAATATAATGTCGCTACTTTGTGGAATTTCACTTACTGTAGTGGGTTTCGGAATCAAACATCCACATGAGGGACAAAAAGGTATCAAAATAAATTTGAGATTTTTTAAAATCCCTTTGCTCTGTTTTTTGATATCTGAAATTTGCCCTCTTGAGTGATTTTCATGAGAAAAAATAGATCAAAAGTAAAAAAAAGCAACATTTCATATGCTTTCTTTTTTTTAAAGTACTGGTATGAAATATGGTAGATACTCAGAAAAATGATAACATCTGGTGGATATTTTTCTAAGGCTTAGCCAAATAATACTATTTTGAGAAACTAGATCTATAAACAAATGGTTAATTTTATTTTAAGAGTAGGAAAGGAGCCAATCAAAACAGGATTAGATTTAGAGAAAGGATCTATGGATACATACCCATGCATGGCGTGGAGTGGGTGTGGCTCATAATGGTACCGCCCCTCATGGTGCCTCATATCAATAGGAATGGGGGTGTGAAAAGTCGGAAAAAGGTGGTGGGAACCTGTAAGCATGAAAGAGAACAAATTACAGTCCTGACAGGAAATATTAAAGCCGGCGTACAGTGTGTCAGTGGCGTGCGTGCTACAAGGTTTTACTGTTCTCGTAACTCAGCAGTAATTTAAACCTGTTATTCTCTGTGGCTTTCGCCCCGAGAAAAGTTTCTTCATTAAAGGCTCCAAAAAGGCCAAAAGCAGGTTTTACACAACAATGAACGTTGTTTTTATGGGTCAAACAAGGAATGCCGAAATCCACCATTTCCTGCCATAAACGGTCTGATGGGAAGACTCGTTAAAAACAATGCATCAGATATTCATTAATTACTCCAAAAAGGCCAAAAGCAGGTTTTACACAACAATGAACGTTGTTTTTATGGGTCAAACAAGGAATGCCGAAATCCACCATTTCCTGCCATAAACGGTCTGATGGGAAGACTCGTTAAAAACAATGCATCAGATATTCATTAATTACTATCATTACCGTCTTGATTTAAGGAGAGGAAAAGCTCTCACCACAAAACAAAAGATCCACTCATTTTCCTCAGCTCAATGTATCTGGGCTTCAAATGTTTGATGCAGAAAAATCAGCCAGAACCCACAAACCAGAATGACGTCTTTTGACTGTTTTGCTTTTTTCGATGTGTAGATAAAGTAATGCTGGGGTAGAACTGTGGGCTCATCTGAACAATGAAACCACGAGGTCAAAGGTGAAAGCTGACATGATATTACCCCCATCTTACTTGATGTTTCCTACAACACGATAAGATACGTGGCTGGAAGAAGCAGGTTGCTACAGATTTATTGTCATGTTGAAAAA
>JBBPBX010012012.1:42926-54822 GCA_038048925.1 Garcialebias charrua | reverse complement strand
TCTGTCCATAAAAGTTATGAACAGAATCGGTGACAAAGGGCAACCTTGGCGGAGTCCAACTCTCACCGGAAACGAGCCTGACTTACTGCCGGCAATGCGGACCAAGCTCTGACACCGGTCGTACAGGGACCTAACAGCCCTTATCAAAGGGCCTGGTACCCCATACTCCCGGAGTACCCCCCACAGAACCCCCCGAGGGACGCGGTCGAATGCCTTCTCCAAGTCCACAAAGCACATGTAAACTGGTTGGGCAAACTCCCACGCACCCTCCAGGACCCTGTTGAGGGTGTAGAGCTGGTCCAGTGTTCCACGACCAGGACGAAAACCACACTGCTCCTCCTGAATCCGAGGTTCGACTATCCGACGGACCCTCCTCTCCAGAACCCCTGAATAGACCTTACCAGGGAGGCTTAAGAGTGTGATCCCCCTATAGTTGGAACACACCCTACGGTCCCCCTTTTTGAATAGGGGAACCACCACCCCAGTCTGCCAATCCAAGGGAACTGCCCCCGATGTCCACGCGATATTGCAGAGTCGCGTAAGCCAACACAACCCTACAACATCCAGAGCCCTAAGGAACTCCGGGCGAATCTCATCCACCCCCGGAGCCTTGCCACCGCGGAGCTTTTTAACCACCTCGGCGACCTCAGCACCAGAGATCGGAGAACCCGACCCAAAGTCCCCAGGCTCCGCTTCCTCAGTGGAAGACGTGCCAGTAGGATTGAGGAGGTCTTCGAAGTATTCCGCCCACCGACTCACAACATCCCGAGTTGAGGTCAGCAGCACGCCACCCCCACCATAAATGGTGTTGGTCGCGTACCTCTTTCCCCCCCTGAGACGCCGGATGGTGGACCAGAATCGCCTCGAAGCCGTACGGAAGTCATTCTCCATGGCCTCTCCGAACTCCTCCCACGCCCGAGTTTTTGCCTCAGCAACCACCCGAGCCGCATGCCGCTTGGACTGCCGGTACCTATCAGCTGCTTCCGGGGTCCCAAAAATATGTATTTAAAACGCCTTTAAATTCAAAACAAAAGTTTTGGTTTTAAACAGGCATGTTGAATAGTCAGGAAGTGAAATGTCCTCGTTTTGGAGGATGTTTATTTATCCACGATCTCTAGAAACGAGCGAGGTTCCGAGAAGAAGCGCTCTCATTCTAGGCTCCTATCAGGACCCCCACACTTTGGGTCCTCCAGCGTGTAAGGTGGAGCGTTCCCAAACCACATTCCTCAGCCCAGATGGCTTTGTTCAGGCTCCTAGAGACCTCACGCTGGAACATGAGGTTTGCCAGCAGCTCGGAGGAGGAGACGCTCACACTTTATTCTTTCAGTTTTAGACATATTTATAAGTCCTCTGCTGTTTGTCTCTTATAATCCTGCCGGCCATATTGGACTCTCCTCTGCTTTTAACTTCCAAGGAGTTAAAAGTTAAACATTTACCATAAGTACTTCAGCAGAACGTTTAATCTGACTGCTCAAGTTGATCGTTGCCACCCTGACTTTGGCCTCAGATGTGAGCTGTTAAGACAAAGAAGCTGCAGGGAGTCTCGCTGGTCCACATATCTAATATTAAATCTCCAGCTTCACATTCCACCTGTGCATTAATCTTGAAAGTAGAAAGTCCGACGACACCCTGCTTTTTTTAATGTTACCATTATAGTTACTAACACAAAATGTGCTGATGTAAGCCGTTTAAGTTGAACTGACAGTTTGAGTTGAAGAAGAAGAAAAAAATGCTCGTGTGAGAATAAATCAGATAAATGAAGCTAAGCCTGCATTAAAAAAATGCCTACAAGTAAAAACTAACACAAATCTGGTCATTGTGCCTCTTCCATGTGTGTGTCCTGCAGACAATCTTGCCATCTTAAAAAAAAAAAAAGTCTGTGTTCTTCAGAGTTTTTAACAGCTGAAAATTGAGCAAAGCCTGATGTTTCCTGTCCACAAATCACCCCGAGGATGAAAGAGCCACTAAGGAAAAGGTTGGATGTGTGCGTGAGGACATCAGAAGCATTATCTCTAAAGAAAACTAGATGTACGTCACCAAAACAACTGGCAGCAGTGGAAAAAGTCTGCAGGCAAATATTAAAGACACTAGATTTCAAGCAAAGATGATTAATTTCAGAGGCATCGACCCTTAGATTTGTGGAACTGGGTATTTTCTTCACAACTTTACATAAAAAGAAAAATCAGAACTGAGGAAAAGAGGCAGCTTATCAATAACAGCTGTTGGGTCTGCAAGTTTAGAAGTGAGTTGTTAAAAAAATAAATAAAACGTTGATAGAAATTATGAACAAAACACTTTTTTTCCCTTTTTTTTCCCCCCTTGCAGAGAGGAAGTTCAAGAAAACTGTGTTCGCTGGAGGAAGAGGTTTACCTTTTCGACGCAAAAAGTGTAATTTTAACATATTAAAGTCGGATCGTTTCGCCATTAGCTTTTCAATACAAAAACACAATCCTGTCTGCTTGGTTTTAGCAAAATAATTTGGACTTTTTGCCGATTACAGGTAGTCCCCGACTTACGAGCGCTCTAACTTACGAGGATCCGGACTTACGAGCTGGCAAATTTTTGGAAAAAACGCAAAAAATACTGAGTTTTTCTGTGTTTTTTCACCACAGTTCGTTAGCTAAACATGTGGACACACGTTTCCGATCATTTTTATGCACTCATAAGCAGTTTTTCGATGAAAAACGAGTGTTTGTAGTCGCGCTAGCAAAACCGTTCCAACTTACGAGCGAAATTCCGGACTTACGAGACACGTGGCGGCCGTTCCAAGTTACGAATTTTCGCTTTACGAGCGCCTCGGAGGAACGGAACTCGCTCGTAAGTCGGGGACTACCTGTCTGTATAATCTCATCCATCCATCCATTTTCTTCCGCTTATCCGGGGTCGGGTCGCGGGGGTAGCAGCCTAAGTAGGGAGGCCCAGACTTCCCTCTCCCCAGCCACTTGGAGCAGCTCCTCTGGGGGAATCCCAAGGCGTTCCCAGGCCAGCCGAGAAACATAGTCCCTCCAGCGTGTCCTGGGTCTTCCTCTGGGTCTCCTCCCGGTGGGACATGCCCGGAACACCTCACCAGGGAGGCGTCCAGGAGGCATCCTAACCAGATGCCCGAGCCACCTCAACTGGCTCCTCTCGATGTGGAGAAGCAGCGGCTCTACTCCGAGTCCCTCCCGGATGACTGAGCTTCTCACCCTATCTCTAAGGGAGAGTCCAGACACCCTGCGGAGAAAACTCATTTCAGCCGCTTGTATCCGAGATCTCGTTCTTTCGGTCATAACCCAAATAGTGCTTTAACAGATTAACCGAGTTTTCGACAGATCGAGTGCTTTGACTTCTATCGAGGCTTTTTTGTCCAACTCGGGTACCCGTAGTGACGTCATCACGTTGCAGTAAGGTCTGTACGTCACATCACGTGATAAAAACAGAGCGCTGGGTAGCTTTTAGCTTTTAGTAGACGCTACAAAATGGATTCCTTTGTGCGCACGGATGTATGGAGCTGGTCCAGTCTTGTCAAAAAGGTAAAACAGTTTATAATTTTATAAATTGCTATGAACACCGTAGTAGATTGTGACAGCAGAGGGCAGTGTTGCAATGCAGGTCCCATATATAACACGGCCGAAACGGCTTCATCTCTCTCGTTTCACAAAGAAAAATAAACAAATATTCATCTCTCTAGAGCTATTAAAAATCTATAAACACAATCTCTAAAAGTAAACCTAAATTGCACAGCACTGCAGCCGGTGATACGGTGTGGCTGTGGCCCCATTTGTTTTTTAAGTTTCGGTTTTCAGCCCCTTACTTTCACTTTTAAAATTAATAATAATAACTAATAGTTTTGTTTTTCCTGTGACTTATCTGCAGTATGATAAATGATAGGAGCATAATAAATGCTCCCAATGTTTTGTTGGTCTTTTTTTTTCTTTTTGTAAAGACGTTTTTTATGCATTTTTATTTATTTATTTTTCATCATAAGACACTGTGACGTCATCGGCTACTCGAGCGTCGTTCGAGTTTTTTTATGTTAATGTCGAGGTTAAAAATTATGTACTCGTTCAACCCCTAAACCCAAAGCTCATGACCATAGATGAGGGTGGGAACGTAGATCGATCGGTAAATTGAGAGCTTTGCCTTTTGACTCAGCTCTCTCTTCACCACGACAGACCGGTACAGCGCCCGCTTCACTGCGGATGCTGCACTATCCGCCTATCGATCTCACGCTCCTGTTTTCCCTCATTCNGAATTTGTATGTTAAAAACAAACATGGAGTTCATGAACACCTTTGACACCTTGGTGGTTAAATTGTTCACATAAGGTCCAACATTTACTCACTTGAATTTATTTTCACCCCCTTTTAAATACATCCTGAAGATAAATTTTGAATCTATTTATACTCCTAAATGTTTTATTGCAGTGTTTCTGCTGACTACTGCAACATATGGATCTGGATTTCTGTTAGCAGACCTAGTAAAGAACATTTACGCAGTTTAATCAGCTTTATGATGTAAGCACGAGCTGCATATAACGACATAAACGTTAAAAATGTTATGTATTGGTTCATTATGGCCGTTTTCTACTTGTGGAATACAATTTAAGGGATTTTCTTTGTGGGGGTTGGAAAAACAAACTGAAGTTCTCTTCATCAAAAACCTGGAATCCTCTAATATTTCAACCTGTCCCAGGGGAACAAGTCTACACCCAATAACCACTGGGAGAGTCGATGCAGACTTAGTCGGGACGGTAGCCATGCGTGTTGTCCCTGCCTGTAATTTCATGTTAAATTGGAGGCCTGTAGTCAGAGGCCGTTGCAGTTTAAGAAAAGTTAAAAAAGAATCAGTGGGCTCATTACTGTCTTCCTGTTTTCCCCTCAGGAACTCAAAGGAGGAAAAGCATATACGAAGGTAAGATCTCGCATCTTCCTCTTCACCTTTCACATCTATAAACGTGCAGAAGCAGTTACGGGTGAGCTTGTGTCGGGCTCTGTGGACCTAAATAACATTTGATGTAAATATTACCATTCCTCACAGCCCACTGGGAGGCGAGCCTCCAGCTGGATGCGAACATAAATTTAAAAGCTGGCTTGTCTTTTGCCTGGAATCTGTGAAAACATCCTGGCAGCCACTCTCTGACCGTAACAACTCCCAGCAGATGAGTCACGTCTCGTGAATGCAGCTACAAGGTCGAACCCCTCATGAACATGAACTTAAGCTGATCTGTGGACAGGAACCGCTTCCTCTGTTTTTACCCATTCTCCGCTTGTTTGAGTTAAATTTACTCTGCTTCCCTCCTTAGAAGTTGGCTTCCATAAATGCACACCTATGAAAACAGGATCTTCCCCGAAGAAAAGGGAAACCTGGGGAATTGAAGAATAAGAATCTGTAGGTTGGAATCACCGCAGAGCGCATTTAAAAATAACCCCACAACAGCGGCTCCGATAAAGACCCGTTTCCAACTGATAAAGACCCTTTTGAGGTTAACGTTGTTTAGTTTGAGGTCTTATCTGGGGGCAACTCTGGAATTTAAACCATCCCAGCCTTCACTTGGAGGTCAGAGGTTTGGAAAAATGCAGCAAGTGTCACATTCTTGGATCATTACGACTTTTGACAGAAGAGAATTTACAGAAAGTGAAAAACATTTAGATTAAAAGAGAGAACGTATCAACAACTCATCAGTGATTAATGGCAGATATGAGTTAACACCCTTCTACATATTATTTGTTGGATTTTAAGCTGCTGCTCAAACTCAGTCTGGAGACCTAAATGTGGCTGAAATGATGACCTATCAGGGTGATCGTTACATGTAAACATGATCGTGGCAGTCTGCAGGCACGTTCATCTAAATCTGCTAAAATAAACAACTTCAACTCTTTTGTTTTTAAAATGTCCCTGGGGAATAATTAGGCCAAAGTCCTTAAAAGTAAATGCACGCGTGTGACTGAAGGTGAATCTCCAAGCAGGAGAGTTTTCTTGTAAACAAGAGCTCCAAGTTGAAATAAGCAAACATGATCCCTGCAAGCTCACAACTGCTGAACGCTAAATGATCAGGTTGCATTTTTAGACTTGGGAGGCGGGGACGTGTTTGGTTTGCTTCTTGAGAGCTGAAGTTCAGATCTTAACATAGAATCCAGTGGAAAAGTTGTGAACAATTCACATCTTACCTGCTGCAGATAGCAGTTTGAACAACCTCAGTTTGAGGAAGTTGTTTAATTCTAACCAAGCTGGTGAGCTAACAGCTAATCTGAGCAGAGTCGAGACTAAAGTGTATTGCTGCTTTCTGAAAGCACTAATCTGAAAAATAATAGCTATTATTGACTTTACACTGCTGTCAGTTCAACATTACCGTACACTATTATTCCTGTAGAAATGCAAAAAACTATTCCTGCAAAAATATTTCAGCACGTCGTGATTTGATGCAATTACATCTCGGAGGGCTGCGGTGCAATTATCAAACGATTATCAATCATTTGTTTGTCTTGAAACTTAAATGACTATGACTCATTTTTACATAGACACTGTTTTATAGTTTTTAATGCCTAAAAAAAGAGTGGACAATAATATGTTTGAAAAATGTCACAAGTTGCTTATCAACAATTAGCATAGATGCTAACCTTACTGAAAATGCCAAAGAAGAGCGAATGCAATTGGCATTGTGTTTATCACTGGAAATTCATACGTAAATCAAAGTCATTACTAAAAAGTTGTGTTATGATAACTTTAGCTATTATTTACAGACATTATTTATTCAGGGTTCAGTCTGGAAAAAAAGTAGCTTTGATGCAAACATTAAAGCAAATAATGGTGATCTAAAAAAAGTTAAGTGTGGTCCTCTGGACATTCAAAAAACAAAGATGCCAACAATCCACTTTGGTCTTCAATTAACAATTAGCTCATCAGTCCAGTCAGACTTGCAGTTTATTTCTGGTTTCATACAAACAGCTATCCTTAATGAATTAGATATCAACTGTCCGTAACGTTCCATAGAGCCTCATTTCTGAACATCTGAAACTTTGTTGTAAAATATTGGAGCTCCTGGGATTGAAGAGCGTCTTTCCTCAGGTGGAGGAGTTCAAGTATTTGTGCGTCTCGTTCCTGAGTGATTGATGGGTGTGGAGCGGGATATGGATAGACGGATCGAGGCCTCGTCCTCAGTGTTGAGGGTGTTGCTTTGGTTGGTTGTGGTGATAAGAGTTGAGCTGAAAGGGGAAGCTGGTCCATCTACGTTCCAACCTTCACCTGTGGTCATAAGGTTTATATCATGACCGAAAGAACCAGATCCTGGATCCAAGCAGCTGAAATGAGGACGTCCAGGATCAACCTTAGAGAGAAGGTGAGGAGCTCCGTCAACTGAGGGGAGCTCGGAGTAGAGCCGCTGCTCCTCTGCATTGAAAGGAGTCAGTTGATGTGGTACATTTGATTAGGATGCCTCCTTTTGAAGGTTTACCAGAAATATCCCGCTGGGAAGAGACCCTAGGCCAGACCCAGAACTTATTGGAGGAATCGTATGTCTCCTCTGTCCTGGGAGCACCTTGGGGTCTCCAGGAGGAGCTGGAGAGTGTTGCTGAGGAGAGGGAGGTCTGAGTTTCTCTTCTGGGTCTTTTGCCTTTGTGAGCCAACCAAGAATGTAGAAGTTGATGGTGGAGATGGGTTCAAATACAACAAGTCACTGACTAGACACGTTGCTGCGCCCCATCAGTTTATCACAAAAAACCCTAGAACCTTTGCAAAGACATAAAAGTTATTGCTAATATGTAAGAAACATTTGCACAAGAGAGAAAAAAATTTGCCTGAAAAGGTAAATATGGCAAAGCAGTTTGCTGAAGTTTACACACACCTTGAAGACTGCTAAGTACTTGTTTCTTGCTATTTTCTCAATAACACTAAAAATAATAGTAATAATGTACCGTACTTGCCGCCTTAAAAGTCGCACAGCCGTATTTGTCGCATTAGTCCAATAAAGTGGAAAAATCTATAAACGTGTCGCACCACCGTATACGTCGCATCTATTATGCATCACCGCTGATGCGTCGCATCTATTATGCGTCACCGCTGATGCGTCGCATCTATTATGCGTCACCGCTGACAACCTGGAAATGTGGGCCGGTGTTTTGCCAAAAATGGATTGGCTGCGAAATGGCCACAGGAGCGTGCACGGAAGGACTTTATAACAAGATTAACACTTATTTACCAGTAAAAACAATTATTTGTTTGCTGAAAATTATAGCAAAGATGTGTCTTAGCTGAACTTTTCCTTAATAAATGAACGTAATTGTCGAATCAGCTGGATTTAAAAATTACTTTCGCTACGTGCAAAACGTGCACCCGCACGGGAGGGAACGCTGCACTTCTTTAAAATTTAACAAGATGTCTCCTAAAGCTAATCAGTTGTAAATGTCCATCCAGTGATTACTTTCTGTAAGTTTAATCAAAATCTGTCCTGTGGTTCTTGAGCTATTTTGCTAACAGTCAAACACTGAGGTAACAGTAGTTCAGACCTCCAGAGAGCAGGAGGCCGTGCTGCGACAGAGTGAGTCGGAGCAGAGGAGGCTGCTGTCGGACACATGAGCTGAGAACGCTCGGTGAACCCTAGCGGCCGAAAGTGGTACTGCTCCATTTTTTCCGTCAGAATGAAAGGAAACGGTCATATCTCAGCCAAAAATTGGTCTAAAAATATGGGAAAAAATCCATAAATATGTCGCTTCGCTGTATAAGTCGCAAGACATGCAAATTAGGAAGAAAACTGCAACTTATACGCCAGAAAATACGGTAGTTTTAGCTCTAATTCTTCACCTCAGTTAAAAAAGAGAGACGAGAAAATGAACAATCGTTCTGCTGTTTCTGACACCGAGTAATGCGTCCAAAGAATATCTTAAAACAGGTCTGGGCTTTAAAAATACAATCTGGTTTTGATGTTTTTAAAGAGCAACGTGTGGTTTTCTGCACCCTGTCATAAACTACAGCTTGAAACGCTCTTGACGTGAACGATGTGAAGCTGCTCGGTGCGCTAAATGCCGGGTGTCGCAGGATTCTCCCGTTTTTCCCAACACAAGTCTAAAATAAAGGCCAGCGCAGACCTCCATTAGTGAAACTGGAATTAACTCTGTCCGAACTCCCTTTCACCCCCAGCTGGGCTTCACGGACCTCAACATGGCCGAGTTCGCTGGTTCTGGCTCCACCGTGCGTTGCTGCCTGCTGGAAGGATACGACACGAAGAACACGCGGCAGGACAACTCCATACTGAAGGCAAGAAGCAGGAATGAGAGGAAAACTGCAAATTTATACCAGAACGAGGAAAGAAGTATTTAGATCTGCATTAGTAAAACAAACTCTTAACTAAAGATGATCCGTCACAGTTTTGGCAGCTTCTGACGCCAGTTTCCTCATTAACTGTTGCACTTTGACCTTTGATCTGTGACGTCTGTTGCCAGTCAGTAAATGTAGTCAGAAGCTGCAAGAAAAGGGAAAGCGGACTGTTCTGTTGTCATCTGAAAACGGTGAAAAACTGAAATCAGAACAGAGCTGACAATGAATCTAATCTGAAAGTCATATCAGTCATTTATTGTTTAATTTGTTTTATATTTTAAATATATTTCAAACCAAAGAAAAACTTTGCTTGTCCAAAATATGAAATGACTGCTGAAGTTTGCTAAAGAAGCCTAAACTAAGTTCTTAAAGCTAAAATAACACTAGACACGAGCTAAAAGAAGCACAACATTAGCTAAAAGTAGCAAAATGCTACAACAAATTTATAGAAGCGCAACACTAGATTAGCTGGAAGTAGCGACGGGCTAGTTGGAAGGTAAAGGAAGCATACGGAGACAAACGAAGAGCGTGCACGCTAAGTAGATTTCAAAACGAACGTTTTTAAAAGAATCGAAGAAATGCTAGTTTATATTTATGAGGAAAATATTTAAAAACAAAGAGAAATGTTTTGAAAAGTGTAAAAGTTACAAAAATGGAAAGCCTTTATTTCCTGATGAGCTGAACGTTTTGACATAAAAACGGTTAAACAAAGTTTGTAAAAGTACCGTACTTCAACTGTAAAGCGTGACATAAAACCAAAACAAGAAGACGATCAGCATTTAAAACCGAATAATTGTCACGTTTTATTAGCTTATTATGGATATTTTGTAAACCCAACCGTGAATTTGTTTAAGTAGAAGTGGAGTGATCTGCACAACTTTTAGCTCACGTTTTATGAAAGTATTCTTACCAATATGAGCACAAAATGGCCAGTTGTTCTGTTGGTGGCAGAAAAGTTGCAGACTTCTCTGCAGCTCTGTCTGTTCATGGAGGCGTTCAGGGAGCTGCACGGCGCCGCGCAGAGGCCGCCAACACAAACTGCTCTGAAGGCACAAAGCCGACGACGGGTCACATGCAGCTCGGCCGTCTCATTTTTCTGGAAATTTTTTTAAAATTTCTAAAATGCCACGCAGCTCGGACGCCAGTGAGCTTAAAGAAGATTCATCCCAGGCTTTTGCTCTTCGTTCTTATTGGAATTAACGTGTTTATTTCATTTTATTGGATTAGTTTGTGGAGCTTCACTTTTTAAACCCTTTCACTTAATTTGTTTTAATTAAACACAGAACGTTTTTCGTCTTTGAAACACGAATGAGCAGAAGGAAATGCAACTGATTCACAACTTTAAAGGCCTGTTTATAAGAGCTCTTTTTATTTACGTACTGGGCTGTAAAACAGATGTTTTCCAAATAAAATTAACAACAGTTTTACGTGTCGTCTCTTTAAGGTGATCATCGGAATGACTCTTCTTTCTGGAGATCCGTGTTTTAAAACGTAAGTGATTGATGTTTTGCAGTAATTTTAAAAATAATATATTAAGGGTCTAATGGGGGAGGGACCTGAAGTTATGCACTGGTCTTCTCCCACTGCAGCAGCTTGATATTCAGAAATGTTTATTTATTTATTATTATTTTTTTACTCAGTTTAAGCATTTTATAGTTCTTCTGGTGCATTTGAGGACGTGATGTCAACACAGTCCTGTTCTGGGTCTCAAACTTTAAAAACCGTTTTATTTTGGCCTTAATTTTTTTTTAGGTCTCATCTTGGTTTAGGTTTGTCTTCACAATTCTTCACAGACTTTTAATCATACTATTATACAGTATTTATATTTTTTATGGAACATAACTTTTTTTAAACATTTTTTTAGTGTGTTGCTTCCTAATCTGTATAGAGAACAAGAACTACAACAGTTTGTTACAGAACTCCTCCTTTTAAGTATAAAGTAAGGGACCTATTGAATAATAATGCTTTGTATTTGCTGTATAATACATTAATAGTTCCGCATTTAACTTATTGTGTTAATGTTTGGGGAACAGCATGTAAAACCATAACAAAGCCTATTTTTACTATACAGAAAAGAGCTGTAAGAATTATAAAAAGAAAGCATTATTGTCATCCTTCAAGTATTTTGTTTTATCAATTGAAATTGCTTAAGTTTTATGATTTGGTATATTATAATATTCTTTTAGTCATTTATAAGGCTCAGAATTACATGCTACCATCAAACAGTCAAGCATATTTCATGAAAAGGATGAGTTGTTATAATCTTAAGGGAATGGATATTTTTGTAAAACCAAAGTATAGAACTAGTTTAAAAGGTCTGTCTACTTCAATACAGGGAATAGGTCTATAGAATAGTTTGGAAAATTATGTAGAAAAAGTGGAGTCATTGTTTATATTTAAGAAAAGGATTAAGACTATTTTGTTGAAAAGATACATATAAGTTTGTTAAATATCAAATTAATTATAAACTGTAAATTTTGATAGTTATGTATTGTTGATTATTGTTTGAATTGATATTTTGAATTGATTTGTTTAATAAGGAGCAGATATAAGATTTTTTCTTCTGCTTCCTTTCATTTTATGTTTTTTTGTTTTTTAATTGTCTT
>JBBPBX010012012.1:21279-38647 GCA_038048925.1 Garcialebias charrua | reverse complement strand
ATATTGAGCAATTTGATGAATAGTAGAAAAATCATGTCAGTGGGTCTTTGAACCTCTCTCACTTTCCCACCTGCAGATTTGTGGGTTCAGAAACGGATTTTGTTCCAGGACGAGCAAATCTTACTTTCAACTGTACAACCAGATTCCAAAAAAGTTGGGACACTAAACAAATTGTGAATAAAAACTGAATGCAATGATGTGGAGGTGCCAACATCTAATGTTTTATTCACATTAGAACACAAACCACAGATCAAAAGTTTAAACTGAGAGAATGTATCATTTAAAGGGACAAATATGTTGTTTCAAAATTTCATGGCGTCAACAAATCCCCAAAAAGTTGGGACAAGTCCATTTTTACCACTGTGTGGCATCCCCCCCTTCTTCCAACACTCAACAGACGTCTGGGGACATAGGAGACCAGTTTCTCAAGTTTAAAAATAGGAATGCTCTCCCATTCATGTCTAATACAGGCCTCTGTTCAATAGGCTATATGCCACGGGTAGGTGTGACGTACCTTCGGTAAAATATCGGACACATCCCGCACTTCCGGTTCCGATCCACAGCCGTTGTTGTTAGCGTTAGCTCCTAGTAGCAGACCATGACAACGAGCCGAAACGGGAAACGGCTGCGCACTACCGGCACTACAAGTGAGTTCCGTTGTGTCCGCCCACCGGTGGGAACAGCTGTTCCGAGGGGGGGTTACGGCGAAGATTTATCGCGGCTATCCGTAGGGGAAACGTCATCATAATTTTATATGGATTTATATGTGTATAGAGTTCTTATTGGTGTGTATGCAGATGTTTTATCAATTGTATTTAGACATTTATGTTTGTGTCTTTCCCGCTAACCGGAAGTGCGCGGTCCAGCTCATGAATGCGGAAGTGCCAGAACGGATGTCCGTGGCATATAGTCTATCGTCTTGGGCCTTCTTTGTCGCACCTTCCTCTTTATGATGCACCAAATGTTCTCTATAGGTGAAAGATCTGGACTGCAGGCTGGACATTTCAGTACCTGGATCCTTCTCCTACGTAGCCATGATGTTGTGATTGCTGCAGAATGTGGTCTGGCATTATCTTGTTGAAAAATGCAGGGTCTTCCCTGAAAGAGATGACGTCTAGATGGAGCATATGTTGTTCTAGAACCTGAACATAGTTCTCTGCATTAATGGTGCCTTTCCAGACATGCAAGCTGCCCATGCCACAAGCGCTCATGCAACCCCATACCATCAGTGATGCAGGCTTCTGAACGGAGCGTTGATAACAACTTGGGCTATCCTTGTCCTCTCTGGTCCGGATGACATGGCGTCCCAGTGTTCCATAAAGAACTTCAAATCGTGACTCATCTGACCACAGAACAGTCTTCCATTTTGCCACACTCCATTTTAAATGACCCCTGGCCCAGTGCAAACGTCTGAGCTTGTGGAGCTTGCTTAGAAATGGCTTCCTCTTTGCACTGTAGAGTTTCAGCTGCAACGGTGGATTGTGTTCACTGACAATGCTTTCTGGAAGTATTCCTGAGCCCATTCTGTTATTTCCTTGACAGTGGCATTCCTGTTTGAGGTGCAGTGATGTTTAAGGGCCCGGAGATCACGAGCATCCAGTAGAGTTTTACGGCCTTGACCCTTACGCACAGCGATTGTTCCAGATTCTCTAAATCTTTTTTTTTCATTCAACCTTTATTTAGTCAGGTAAATCTTATTGAACCTCATGGGCTCATTTACGAAAGCGACCTGCTAAAACTAAAGAACGATGAACAGCAATGGTAGAATTTCCTTAAACAATAAACAATGATGATGTTATGCACGGTTGATGATGATAACTTAAAAGTATTTGCTATTTTATGCTGGGTAACACCATTCTGGTATTGCTGCACTATCTTTCTGTACAACAATGGTGGAATTGGTGATCCTCTTACCATCTTGGCTTCTGAGAGACACTGACACTCTGAGAAGCTCTTTTTATACCCAATCATGTTGTCAATTGACCTAATTAGTGTTAATTGGTCTTCCAGCTGTTCGTTATATGCTCAATTTCCTTTTTCCAGCCACTTATTGCTACTTGTCCCAACTTTTTGGGATTTGTTGACACTGTGAAATTTTGAATCAACATATTTTTCCTTTAAAATGTTACATTTACTCAGATTAAACTTTTGATCTGTCATCTATGTTCTATTACGAATAAAATATTGACATTTGCCATCTCCACATCATTGGATTCAGTTTTTATTCACAATTAGTTTAGTGTCCCAACTTTTTTGGGATCCGGTTTGTAGTTTCCTGCCCTTTTTTTTTGTTGTTGTTGCAGAAAGGTGTTCTCAGCAGTTAGTTTAGCCTCATTTACTTCTCTTTACTCAGTCTGCACACAATCTAAACAGTTAAGCTTTTTTTTGCCTTGTTTTAAACAAAACATCACGGTTGCAGTTACGGTAATTGTTAAAAATGTGAAACTAAGCAAAGTTAAACTCACAATAAAGTCGTTTATTTCCCCGATTCTGACTCTTGTTCCTGTTTGTTTGGATCCTTTCAGGGTTTCTGCCGGCGGCTACGAGCCGGTGGTCATCGAGAGCCATTAAGTCACGCAGCGAGGGGGAGGGGGGGCGCCATGTTGACCCGTGGACTGTCTCTCCTCCCGTCTCGCTGGTTTTACTGGAGCTTCAGCTGGTCTGACGCCACAAGGGGGGAAAACTTGTCCGTTTGCACTTTATGTGGAGTTCGTTGCAGTATTCGTCTGCGCTCCGTTCATCCGTTGGTTTGTGACGTTGAGGGTGGACGTGCACGGAATGCACAAAATACTTTTCTACAATTATGACCGTGTGGCAGGGATGAAAGATTTTTGATTTCAGGAAACATTTTTTTATTGTTTGTCATCCGTCTGTCCCCAGAATTGACGTGAAACTTTGGCTTCAGGTCAAAGTAAAAACGTCAAACGAAGCGCAAAAAGGAAATACAGTAGTTTGTCGGGCGGACAACGGTTAAACTAAGAAAATTCTTTTTGCTGTAACATTTACCACTGTAAGAGTAACTAAACTCACTTTGACAGTTTCCTGCTGAGCTTTCTCCTGTAGTGTCGTAACGGTCTGCTCTCAGCAGACACAAATCCAAATAAGCAAATGTAAACTCTCGTAAAGTAAACGCAGATATGTTGTGCAACATTTTGTTAATTTAAACTGATCTTTAAAATTCAGACTACTTCACAGCTTGTTTCTGTTTTCTGCCCAGATTTTCATCCTGAATGTGAACTTAGTGGGTGTTTTTTTTTAGCTCAGCGCAGTTTATTCAACATTTTTACAAAAAAACTGAAAACACTTTCTGCACGTCAGGAGCTGAAATCTATGCTGCATCTCTGCAACCTTCACGTTAACGCTGTATCTTAATTTAAACGAGGGCAAGTTGGTTTAAAATCTGAGCTCAATCGGAAATAAGCTGGTTTATAAGATGCAATGAATAAAAAATAATCAAAGGAGCTCAAGTTTGAGGCAACATCTGTAGAAAATGTTAAGAAATTCCCAAATGTCTTTATTTAAGTGGAAAACAGTTTCTTATGTTGGAAAGTTTTAAATTGGCAAATAAAAGTAAAAATTTCCAGTTATCGTTGGCGTGTGGCGAGTCTTCACCCAGCTGATGTCATTACGGGCTTCTTGCTCTTTTTTTCCCGCAAGTTTTGTTTTTCATATTTTGAGTAAACTTGTGGCTTTAATCTCAGAAAACTTTGCCTTTTTTGGGGGAAAACTTTTATAATTAAACTACTGTAAGTACCGTAAATTCAGCAATTTAAGCCTGGAAGTTAAGACTGTATTAGCCATTTTTAAGACTTTACAATAAAAGTATTATATCTCAGTTTTCACTTAAATATAAGACATTGACAGAATTTGAGTTGTTTTTTGGACAAAGTTTAGCCCTAAATAGCTCCTTTTATTAACACTGACCCTGAATGCATCACATCTTCAGGCTCAAAGGATCACATCTGATCGGGTTCAAGACATTTCCTGCGGAAAAGGTCATAAATAGGAACAAAGGAATGGAATTAAACTTTGCAACAGATGAAAAGACGTCTTTGTGTTACGATGTTAAGGGGATAGATGGATGACGAAGGACTAAATTTGTATTTTTTGTTCAACACATTTAACATGAGCTTGATCCATTTTGTTTTTCTTGTTGATCATCAAACACTTTGAAGAAAACCCTTTTTTTTTTTTCTTCTAACATTAAACTGAAATCCCATCTGTGTTTCTTCAGAGTCATGACTAATAATCCTGCTGGTTTGGATTGTTTTACTCATGACAGAATCGAGTTCCACCTTATAAAACTTTTTTTTTTAAACATCTGACTGTGCAAGTGCAAGTTTACGTGTTTGTGCCACGTCGACAATGAAATGTCAGAAACTTTGTTTTGTTCCCTGTAGATCAGGGAGACTTCCCAGAACCACTCTGTGCCTGTAAAGTTTCTCTTGAATGATCCTGAAGCACCATGAACACTGGTGAGCGTGCTTGTGATGGTGAAGAGAGAAATGGTTTTGTTTTACGAACAGAACGTGTTAAATACTGAGCTGCTGCAGAGGAATAATCACTTCTTTCTGCTCTCCCTTCATGCAAACACTTTGATCATACAAATTATTCTGTTTTTATTGAGTCCAGCTGCAGAAAGCAGTTAGTCTTTGTTGCCCCCTGGTGGAGCGACTTCATGCACGATTCTTGTTTACAGAGATGAAATAACACTAATGTATGGAAGCCCATTTCCGCCACTCTATAAAAAAAAAATAATAATAATAATAATGAGATAGTATCTCATTATAATGAGGTAGTATTTCATTATAATGAGATAGTATCTCAAAATAATGAGATACTATATATTATGAGATACTATCTCATTATAATAGATAGTATCTCATGAGATATTTCATTATAATGAGATAGTATCTCAAAATAATGAGAAACTATTATAATGAGATACTATCTCATTATAATAGATAATATCTCATTATAATGAGATAGTATCTCATTATTTTGAGATAATTTTTGCTATATATTTTTTAATAGAGTGGCGGAAATGGGCTTCTATACTAATGAAACCGGAGAAAGGAGGAATTTGTGTTGCTGAATGAAATGGCAGAACTGGGAACCAGCCGGCTGGTTTTTTTGCTCTGTGGTATGTTTTATTAGCAGTTTCTACCTGAAGAGGGCAAAAAAATATGGATTTTAGTTTGTAGGAAGCATTACAAATTTTCACAATAGAAGTTTGCAGGTCGTGTAATGTTTCTTTCCCTAAACGATTTTAGTTAGTTCGCTAAAACTTTCTAAACCGTCGTTCTGTATTTGTACACAGAAATGTCCTTTATGTGAACATTTTCTGTCACTTTTTTGTCATCAAATTTTACTTCTAGATGTTTTATTGAAATATAATCAATGTTTTGAGATTCCCAGTGTTGGGAAGTTGGATTTGTCAACAACATATAACTTCCATGACAATCTGAAACCAGCATTATTTTTTATAATTTTTTTTTTAGGTTAAACCAGTTAGACAAATTGGAAGATTCAGATTTGAATCTTTAGTAAAGTATAAAAACTGATGCGAGATCAGAGCAGTTTTTGCCTCGTTGCTCCACATCTGTGGCTCTTTTTGCAACATGTCACTTGTATTTACATTTTTGTTGCAGCTATACTTTATATAATTGCGCTTTATTCTCACGTACGGGATGAACCACTGAAAGTTTCGTCTGAATTTGGGTTTACATCGCTGCAGCTTTTTACCTTCATTTAAAGCGTGTATTTAAATATTGTAGTTTTATTTTTGTCTGGAGGTTGTTATAAGCTATGCACACGACTTGCCTCTTGGGAGTTTTTGTTTCTTTTTAGCGATTCTAACTAAAGGAATTCTATTTTAACAAAAGCTAGTGTGACTTAAATTTATAGAACGTGGAGTATGAGTTTAGCTAATCTCCACAAAGATGGTTTTATTTCTTGGTGCATGTGTGCAGGAATCGCTTATAAACAATAAAAAGTCTAATGTAATCTGCGTTTTGTGTTTTTATTGAAATAAAAAGTGTATTTCTGATCAATCAGAATGACAGATGCATCATTTTATACTGTAGTGTTTTAGTTGTGACTTCAACAAAATTGTGTGAATGTCAACAAGGCATTCACACTATAGTGATTGTGTTTATATTTATTAGATGTTACTATCTTCACTCCGTCCGTTTTTGGCATCCTACTCCTACAGATTTTGTGCTATTTCAACAATTCATATATCAAAATGTTCAGCTCGTTCAGGACAATCCAGCTATGACTTTTGGTAATGGTGCAACTTTAGCTTTTTGAAATATTTAGCCATTTCGGCCATTTTTATCCCATTGAAAATGAATGGAGCTCAAATGAAATAGCCTTTTGGGGGCTTTATCATATCCCAAAACTCCCCAAATTTGGCGGACTCATCAGGACTGGTGAAAGATTACATATTTTGGGGGCGTGGCCAAAATTGCAACAAACGGCTCAAGAGCGCCACCTAGAAATTTTCAAACTACCCTCCGCATTGGCCTTAGTTTCACGTAGGATCATGAAATTTGGTACACTTGCCCAAATCACAAAGACGCACAGAAAACCCTCTGGCACCAATGTTGTACGATAAATGGGAAGGCGGCCATTTTGGAATGTGGACCAAATTTTCACACCTTTTTGGCAGTTTACAGCCTCTGCATTTGTTACCTAATCAGCGTGACGGTCTGTCCAGTGACCGAAGACATGTTGGTGTAACAAGCTCTCCAACACTGACCGTTTTGGGTGGAGCATGTGGGCGTGTCGAAGTCAGACGTAACGCCGTCAAAATACGTTTGGTTCTAAAATCCACAGATTTCAGCCGAGGAGTAACAAATTTGGCGGACTCATCAGGACTGGTGAAAGATTACATATTTTGGGGGCGTGGCCAAAATTGCAACAAACGGCTCAAGAGCGCCACCTAGAAATTTTCAAACTATCCTCCGCATTAGCCTTAGTTTCACGTAAGATCATGAAATTTGGTACACTTGCCCAAATCACAAAGACGCACAGAAAACCCTCTCTCACCAACGTTGTACGATAAATGGGAAGGTGGCCATTTTGGAATGTGGACCAAATTTTCACACCTTTTTGGCAGTTTACAGCCTCTGCATTTGTTACCTAATCAGCGTGATGGTCTGTCCAGTGACCGAAGACATGTTGGTGTAACAAGCTTTCCAACACTGACCGTTTTGGGTGGAGCATGTGGGCGTGGCGAAGTAAGACGTAATGCTGTCACAATACGTTTGGTTCTAAAATCCACAGATTTCAGCCGAGGAGTACCTCGAGTTATTTTTCATTTTAAATATGATTTGGGGAGCCTTAACACCGTTATGTGCAACATTATCTGTTTATGGTTTCTTTGAAGTGTTTATAATAAATGTTTTTACTCTGTTTTTATTTGTGTGTGCGCATGGATGGATGTATGCTTTGTACCACTGCAAACCAAATTTACCCTTGGGTATAAATAAAGTAACCTAACTTAACCTACCAAATTTGGCGGACTCATCAGGACAGGTGAAAGATTACATATTTTGGGGGAGTGGCCAAAATTGCAACAAACGGCTCAAGAGAGCCACCTAGAAATTTTCAAACTACCCTCCACTTTAGCCTTAGTTTCCCGTAGGAACATGAAATTTGGTACACCTGTCCAATTCACCAAGATGTACAGACAAAACCCTCTGGCACCAACGTTGTATGATAAATGGGAAGGTGGCCATTTTGGAATGTGGACCAAATTGGGTGCACACATTGGGTGCCGAACGGGTACGGGAAAGGCACAAGAGTGTTTCAGGTGGACTAGCTGGACTTCCTGCGGTCGCCACAAGAAGGCCGGAGCGGCGCTAAGGCATTCACACGTGTATTTTCACAGGAAATGCAATTCATCTAGTTAACTTTTTATTGGGAAATGTTTGCCTTCTGTGCTGTACACTATAGTGATTCACTTTTTCTTCTGTACGTTTTTCGGCATCGAACTACTCACACAATTTTTGTGCTATTTCAACTATTCATATAATGTTCAGCTCGTTTAGGACAATCCGGCTATGACTTTTGGTATTGGTACAACTTTAGCTTTTTGTCATATTTAGCCTTTTCTGACATTTTTTTCCCATTGAAAATGAATTGAGCTCATTTTACATCCTTCATATCTTTAGATCTCTTTACAATCTTTTACTACTCCTTTCACATTTTGACCAGCTCAACTTCTTTCAGGTTCCTTGTACATTTTTTTTTTAAATTGTTCAGCTACTTTCAGCTAATTTCAGCAGTTTTTTCAACTGCATTGTCCTCTTTTCAGCTTTATTCAGCTTACTTCAACATATACTTCTAATGACTTATTTCTGCTAATTTCAGAGCGTTATGCTCCTTTCAGCTAATTTGTGGAAGATTCAGATATGTCTGCTATTTCAGAGTCGGAGAGTCTTTATTGTCATATGCTCCGCATGTAGTACATGTGATGAAATGAGATTATGTACACAGGGTCCCAGTTACATCAACAACAAAATTTAAGAGAAAAACAGTAATAACATCTAGGATATGAACTAAGAAAAACATCCAACTAGAAATACACTAAGCCCTAGAGTAAAAAAAACGTCATTACAAACAGCAGCACGAACATGAGTCTTTATGAGCAGATGGTCACAGATTCATTCAACCTTTATTTAGTCAGGTAAATCTTTTGAACCTCATGGGCTGAATGAACACATATGATGAACACAGCAACAAGAAAACAGATCAGCATGATGTGATATTTCACAGTGATTATTCTTATTATTTATTTATTCATGAGTCTAACAGCCTCAGGGTAGAAGCTGTTCCTCAGTCTAGTGGTTCTACATTTGATGCTCCTCAACCTCCGTCCTGAGGGGAGTGGGGCAAAGAGTGTGTGTGCTGGGTGAGTGGGGTCTTTCATGATGCAGGTGGCTTTTTTCCTGCATCTCGAAGTGTAAATGTCTGTGATGGTGGGGAGACTGACTCCAACAGACTTCTGTGCAGCCTTCACCACTCTCTGCAAAGCTTTTCTTTCTGCAGCTGTGCAGCCTCCAAGCCACACGTTGATGCTGGAGCACAGGATGCTCTCCACTGCACACCAATTTCAGCTACTATTTAGCCGTTTTAATTTGAGCTTTTTTGGCTAATTCCACATTTTAAATCAATCCAACTTTTTTCAGCCTAATTCAGCAAAACCATGCTCTACCCACTTCCTTCTGGTAATTTAAGATTATTTCTTCTTGTTTTAGCTATTGTTCAGCTGTTTTTAGCCAATTTCAGCTTTTTCAGATAATTTCAACTTTATTTTGCTTATTTCTGCTTATTTCAGATTTTTGACATTTCAGATTGTTTCAGATATTTCAGATTATGCTGCAGTGCTTTGTGCTTATTCCTGCTAGTTTCAGCTTCTTCTGCTATTTTAGCTACTACATGTATTACGCTGTTTTAATGTTAATTTAGGCTTGTTTCAACCAATTCCACATTTGCACTCATTTCAAAAAATTTCCAGCCTAATTCTGCAAAACTGTACTCTACTAATTTCTAAGAAATTTAAGCTTCTTTCTGATATTTTAGATACTATTCAGCAGTTTTTTTTTTTTACCATTTCAGCTTTTTTGTGTTAATTTCTACTTTTTCAGAATTCAGATTGTTTCAGATATTTCAGATTATTCACAATTCTGCTCTTTCTGATTCCTTCCACTAATTTAAGCTTATTTCTACTATTTTAGACAATATTCAGCTGTTTCTTTGCTAATTTAATCTTTTTTCAGATAATTTCCACATTTATTGCTCATTTCTACTTGTTTCAGATATTTCAGATTATTCACAGTTATGCTCTTTCTGATTCCTTCTGCTAATTTAAGCTTATTTCTGCTGTTTTAGATAACATTTACACATGAGAAATGGTTTTATTCAAATGAACTGCAGACTCAGAAATTCAACAAACTGAGTTGTATAAATGGGCTGAAGGTGGCGCTGTTGAATTATGAATTTTATCTAAATTCAAAGTAATTTTTACTGTAATACTAGCCTGGAATAAGTTAACAACCAAGTTTCATGGTCTAAATAATCAGAAAATAATTAAAATTGCTACACCAGATAAATGCATTTAGGTGAAAGTTTTTTTAAAGCCATCCTGATGCATGCTCAATAATCCAGGTGGAAATCTAAAAAAGTTAATTGAGGTCCTCTGGATGGATTAAAAAAGAAAAATAGTTTAAATATTTTGTATTTTATCCAAAAGACTTTGTCAGTTTGAGGAGCTGCAACAAACTCAGTCTTATAAATACGTAGTGCTGTGGTGTGTGTGGGTAAGACGCAGCTCCCTGAACAAAGGTCTCTGAGGGCAGAGCTTCTGCAGTGGTTGTGGCAACATCCTTCGTTCAGGGCTGCTGGCGATGAAGACCGGTGGTGTTCCTGTGTCAGGGGAGGAGGCTGGGTGTCTCCTTCACACAGTCTGGGCCGGGCTGTAGTTGGGTGCAGTCACCACCTTGGACTCCTGCTTCTGGTCCTGTTGTCTGATCTGGTGTGGAGCCAGTTCAAGAGGTCCGGTCGTCCATCAGTCCCCGGGGTGTTGGATGACCTCGCAGGTAGACCCTGGGGAGGGGTCTTGGACACTGCTGAGCTTGTGACCTCATTTAACCTTGGATTTTTTTATTTTTTTTCAAATACGAAATGCATACAATTTTATTTTCATAACCTTCTTGTGTGTAGTGATTGATGGTTCTGACTAGGAAAGATTTTCTGCCTGTGTGTCCCACAAATTTATCACAGTACCTTCTTGGATCAACCAGTTTGTTGTTGACATCCAGAACCAGCTGTTCACATGATAATGAGTGCACACCTATTTCCCCAGCTCCCCGGGCGCTTTCTATGGCTGCCCACTGCACCACCTGGTGGTGGTTGGGTTAAATGCAGAGACGAATTTCGTCTTGTATGGGAAACATACACAGATGACAAAAATGTGACATTTATTTATTTATTTATTAAAGCCGGACCATCAGACTAACAACTGATCTTTAGTTGCCCTGATGGTTGTCATAACAGCATTGTAAGAGGGGGACAGTTGAACCCGGAGGCCTCCACCCCTGTTTAATGATGGACGGTTTCTTTTCACAAAGATGGCCTCCTTTACTCCTCTCTCAAACCATCGTTCCTCTCTATCAAGGATGTGAACATCTTCATCCCTGAAAGAGTGACCGCTGGCGTGGAGATGAGTGTAGACCGCAGAGTCCTGACCTGATGATGTTGATCTTCTGTGCTGGTCCATCCTTTTGGCCAGTGGCTGTTTAGTTTCCCTGATGTAAGACTGATCACCCTCCTGACACTGAACAGCATACACAATATTACTGTTTGAAAGAAATATTGAACCGATACAATATTACAATATTTGAGGGGCCGAGATGGTGTAGAGGCAGGGCAGCCGGCTCAGGACCGGAAGGTCTCTGGTTCGATCCCCGGTCACGGCATCTCATTGTGTCCCTGGGCAAGACACTTAACCCTGAGTTGCTCCTGGTAGGACCGTTTGGCGCCTTGCATGGTAGTCTACAGCTACCGGTGTATGAATGTGTGTATGAATGGGTGGATGGATGGTTGATACTGTGAAGCGCTTTGGGGCCCCTCAAAGGGGGCTGGAAAGCTAAGGGGGCGGCCGTGGTGTAGTGGTAATGGCAGTCGTCTCCCGATCGGAAAGTTGGCGGTTCGACTCCCGGGACCCGCACCATGTGTCGTTGTGTCCTTGGGCAAGACACTTAACCCTGAGTTGCTCCCGGTAGGACTGGAAAGCACCTTGCATGGTAGTCTGCCGCCACCGGTTTATGAATGTGTGTAGCATTCAATATATGTGTAGCACTTTGAGATTTTCAGTAATGAAAAGTGCGTTATAAATTGAATTAATTATTATTATTATTATATAAGTAAGCTCCATTTGCCATATACCATTTATTTGCTGTACCATATTTTATTGTTTTGCCTAACTGTGTTGTTTCTCTTCCCTTGACTGTAAGTACAGGTCAACACCATAACAATTTGTTTTAGTGTTTATAACTGATTAAATCAAGGTGCAATAAAATAAAGAAATTAACAGACTTTGATGTAATGTCTTGGAGAGACCTTATTAGTAATATTGTAAAATCAGCTCATTCTGTTGCCTAAATGGAACATCGTATGTACTTAGATTGCAATAAAATGTATAAAAACAGGAATACATTCATTTGATTGCTGAATTAGCATTGACACTTTTTCCATTTGCACGTTCAGATTTTGAAGTTGGACAAAGATCAGTAACTGGTGTGAGTACCGTCACTCTTTGTGTCATTTGCCAATGCAGAGCAGTTTTGTGGTTAACACCTTGTTTTCATGACTATTTTTAAAAAGTCACGCTTGGCATGTCTGATTTTTACATCAACGCCTTCTTGCATCTTTACATTTACACCTTCTGTTGTTTAACATGGAACTACAGCTATTGTGTTTTAGTGTACATTTATAGAAACGGTTTGTCTTCATCTTCAATGACAGTTTGATCACAGAACGATGAGATCAGATGGAACATTATTGATCCCGCAGACATTTTTTTCTTCACTAGCTCTCTAGCGAGGTGCACACATTTCTTCCCGCTCCGTTTTCCTCCTGCTTTTTTATTTCATTTATTTTTTGCTCTCTGTGTATCTGTTATGTACCTGAGGGGGTGAGAGTTTTTAATAACATCATTGTTGTGTTTGTGTTGGCTGCAAGTCTGCTGAAAGCCCAGCAGCCTGCTGAGAAGCACTTTTTTTAACTCAGCCTAATCAGGCTTGATTAGCTCTGCAGAAACACCTGTTGGCTCTCTTCCTTTTAAATACCTGAGACTGAGCTCTGCAGAGTGTGGAGCCTTGCTGAGAGCAAGTGTGAGGTGTTGAGATTGCCAGCTGAGGTTGGTGGACGCAAGCAGGGGCTTGTTGGAACTACTTGTGATCCTGTTGCAGGTAAATCACGTTTTGATCAAAGCAGCTGTAGTGCTGCATGTATGTGTGTGTTCATGAGTATCCTCCACCCACTCTGATCACTGTGTGTTGAGCTTTCATGTGGAGTTTGTGTTGAGCGTAGGCTCTAAGACACTGGTGCTGTCTTAAACAGTACATGTGGAGCAAAGGGTTGCTCATGTAGCAGCTCTAGTGCTTACTAGAGTTTGTGTGTAGTGGAGGCTAGTGAAAGCTAATGGAGTTCTGTGTGGATTAAGGCTTTTTACGAGCCGGTTGAATCTTAGGCCTAAACCTAGGCAGTGTGGGCCTGTGCCTGTGAGGCTTGTTTGAGTTAATTTTGGAGACACTGAGGGCAGTGTTTAGGCAGTTGTACAAGAGGGGGACAGCTGTGCTTAACAGTGCGGGACTGTTAACTTTTTCTCTTTTTCTTTTTTTGTTGTAATTTTGACTGTGTGAGTGCTGGTAGTCCTATTTTCGTATTGTTTGTTTAGAGCAGTAGTCCCCAAACTGCGGCCCTCCTCCACATTTGGTCCGGCCCCCAGAACAATACCAGAGAACATTTAGATTTTTTTTCATATGTGTATTTGTATTTGATAATAAAGTTGGACGTTTGCAATAAAATGTTCCTTAGTTATGAACTATTTTGAACTATTGTTCCACATTTAATTTATTGTGTCAACGTTTGGGGAAAAACCCTGACACATCCAAAACGTGACATTCTGTTCCACCCTTTTGCGGTCTGTGCCCCTATCTGGCAACCCTCAGAAAAAAAATCCTAAACCCGCCCCTCTCAAAGACAGAACTGAATAATGGTGAAAAGATTAGGTAAGAGAAAAATAGATTCAGAATGCAGGGAATTTAAGCTGCAGTGGACAAATGATTATTTTTTTGTTCAATGCAAAGAAAAGGCTGTCTGTCTCATCTGTAAAGAGGCGGTGGAAAGTAAACAATCTGCGGCGACACTATGAATCCCGTCACAAAGACAAGTATGATAGCTTGCGTGGCCTAACATACCATACCATACCAGTTTATTTATAAAGCACTTAAAAATACAGCAGCAGCCGTCCGAAGTGCTGTACAAGAATAAAAACAAGCACAAAACAATAAAAACAATCAATCTCAATCATATAAATATCAGAACATCACAAGTAAAATAATACAACATTAAAACAGAGATGTGAACTCATTCTGGTTTAAAAGCCAATGAAAACATATGTGTTTTTAAACGAGTTTTAAAAACAGATATTGATGGGGCCTGCCTGACCTTCAGTGGCAGCTCGTTCCACAATTTAGGAGCCAGAGCTGAAAATGCTCTGTCTCCTCTGGTCTTATAAAAGGTTTTCGGGACTGCTAAAAGCATCTGGTCAGCGGATCTAAGAGCACGTGATGGCACATAAAGTTGAAGCAGTTCAGACAGATAAGAGGGACTAAAACCGTTCAAAGACTTAAAAACAAACAATAAAACTTTAAAATGGATTCGAAACTGGACAGGAAGCCAATGAAGGGACATTAAAACTGGAGTGATGTGCTCACGTCTGCCTGTACCAGTCAAAAATCGTGCAGCAGCATTTTGTACCAGCTGCAACCGAGAAAGCGAGGCCTTATTTACTCCAATCAGAAGAGAGTTACAATAATCCAGGCGTGAAGTAATAAAAGCGTGGATTACTGTCTCTAAGTGGCGTCTAGAAAGGAGGGGCTTGATTTTTGACAGGCGCCTCAGATGAAAGAACGAGGACTTAACCATGCTGTTGATGTGACAGTCCAGTTTCAGGCAGGGGTCAATTTTCACTCCTAGATTTGTCACAATCGACTTTTCATATGGGGCCAACGCGGAGGGGCTAACGCTAATGCGCGCAGCCTTTTGGATGGACACCGCGGAGAAACGGCTCCCAGTAAGTTATTCACTACTAATTAACTATTTATTATTGTTCCAACATCTGTGAAGAACCCAGAGAGGGTTATTTGATTGTGCTTTCTGGAAAACAATACATGTTTACATTTAGGCACTCCTCCAATCGTCACACTTTTTCCTGTTACAAACTGACTCCGGCCCCCCACCAGAGAAGGGAAAAGTTATGTGGCCCTCACAGGAAAAAGTTTAAGGACCCCTGGTTTAGAGGGACACTTGTGAGGCAGACCGTCACCTGGGGAGACACGATGGCCCTGTACCTGTAGAGGGCTGGGTTTGCCTGGGTGGTGTTTTCTTGTTTTTGGCCAGACTCACCGGTCCACCTTTCTGTTGAACTTTCTTTTTTAGTTTTCTTTAAGGACACTGATCCAGGAGAAGACACTCCGGGCCTGGTGGGTGAAGCCAGGGAGGACCTCGCCAGCTGGGAGTTGTTTAGTTAAGTTTAATAAAATTTTGTTTTAATTATTTTTCTGTGTCCAGTGTCCACTTTGTATGTTTTGGCCTTTACGGGTTGTAACAGTATCGGAGCAGCTCCTGTTTTTTTTACACATTTCCCCTTTATCTAATAAATATGTATTCTGAATAAGAAGGCCGTGCTTTATAGCAGCAGCTTCGTGCACTCCGTCCATCTTTGGACGGCTGTACGTATATGTTCTCGTTGTTTCTCGATGCATTGATAATAAAGCTTATTCTGATTCTGAAATGATTGTGCCAGAGTTTCAGTACAAAGGAACATACACAAGGGACAAGAATACCCTAAGCCAGGTGGTTTTGAGAGTGGTTTCGTCGGCTGATTGGTGAGCCACAGTTTGCAGAAATAAGCTGAATCAGTTTTAAATTAGGACTCAGCTTTTACACAGTAACTCCAGCCTCTTCATCCGTTTAATACAGAATCAGTTTTCTGTTGCCATTCGGTTAAATAACATTTGTAATTTTACTGCTGAAGTTTCATTCCTGCTACCAACATATTTAAGTTTTGTGTTTGTCTGTTAGCAAAATATCTCCTGAATTACTGGAGGGATTTTAATTAAACTTATTCATCAGATGAACTTTTGGTGTTTGCTCGATTCAGGATGACACGGCTGACCTGAGTCAACTCATAAATGGCTCCGAGTCAACCTCGCATGCAAAACCTCACAATATATGGATCGAGATTGAGCACGTTGTTTTAAAGAAATCAGCAATATGGCTCCAAGTACATTTCTCAATTTAAAATGATTTTAGTTTAAAACTTTCGTGGAAGATGGCAGGCGATATGCATTCCTTCCTTGTGTTTTTAAAGAAACTCTCGGAAAGTGATCATCTGCAAAGGATTCCCTGTCTAAGCTGAAGACTGGTGTGGTAGTAGCTGGGTGTCATCCTCAAAACATATTCTGTGCACGAACAGAAATCTCTTCTCATCATAAGAGATGATGCATACAAAAAATGGTAACATTTTTGCTCCAACAATGTTTTAGTTGTTGTAATTTTGGTCCTGCCTTCATGATGTATTGCTAAAAAATGAAACTCATAACAATTTACCGATTTATAGTATTCACCATGTATATATATTTTTTTTCAAAAGTTTACTCTTAATCATTTTAATTTTTTCATTTAAACATAGACTTAGCTTTTTTGAACATAATTATCCAAACTATTCCATAAACCTATTCCATGTATTGAAGTAGACCGACCCTTTAAACTAGTTCTATAATGTGGTTTAACAAAAATGTCTGTTCCCTTAAGATTATAACAACTTTTCCTCTTTACAAAATGCTTTTGAATATTTGGAGGTAGTGTGTGATTTTGTGCTTTGTACATTAATAAAAAAAAATATTATATTCCACCAGATCATAAAACTTCAGTAGTTTCAATTTACAAAATAATATACTAGATGGATGACAGTAATGCACTCTTGTTATAATTCTTATAGCTCTTTTTTGTAGGATAAAGAACTCTGCATATTTTTAGATTATTATTTTTTGGGTAAAATAAAGAAGATGGTAAAAACAGATCCCCACCCCCTCTTTACAAGAACCTGGTCTTTTTCTTTAATAAATGTTAAAAATCATTAGTTTTTTATTTATTTACTTTATTATGTCACCCCTACTGGCCACAAAAGCCCCTTCCAGGAAACCTAAAGTGGCCCACGGGCCACCAGTTGATGATCACAGTTGTAGCAGGTTGTTGTGACTCCGGACCCGTTTAATTTAGTGAACGAAGGCGTAAAAAAAAAAGGCTCAGGTTGCAGAAACCTCTGAAGAATCATCCAGGCAGCTGTTCTCTGAATGTTCTTTAAATAAGGGGAAGAACGTCGCTCAATTTAGAGACTTTTAAATAAAAAAAATCCAAAAGAGTCATAAGATGGTTGGTGACGCTTTCATTTATTTTTGTCTGGTCAGCACCAGTTGGCACTTTCCTTCGCACAACCTTCCTCTTCTACAAATCTTCGCAGTAAATTTCTTTTTTTAGGATTTTTTTTTTTCAAACTGTTGTAATAAGT
>JBBPBX010012011.1:25438-54822 GCA_038048925.1 Garcialebias charrua | reverse complement strand
TTAGTCTCTATCCGGGAAACCAGTTAAAAATGAAACCCTACCTAAAAATCCACTCATTTGACTTTGAAATAAGAAACTAATACAGAAAAAGAAGATATTAAAGCAGACTCTGTTGCTCGGACAGACAAAAACTTGTCAGACATCTGAGGTCTTTTCTTGAGATGTTCATCAACAGTCGTTTCATCGGCTTTGTTTGGCGTGCAATGAAAAAGTCCAACTCATTTTTCTTTGCTTCAAAGTTGGCCAGCTGTTATGAAAAGTCTGCACCAAGTACAGTGAGCTTCATTTTATTTAAGCATAAAGAAAAGCGAGCCTTTTATTGTTTTATTAAACCATCTGTGACTAGGCTGAGGTCAAGACAACGGACAGTTCTTTAAATACCAAATTTAAGTCTGTCAAATAAGTCTTGATGTTGCAAGCCTCTAGTTTTTAAAGTATATACAGGTGTGTATATGCAAATGAAAAATATGTCCAAGTGAAACAAAAAACCTGTCGTGATGCATGCTTAGTAATCTAGGTAGAAAAATCTAACAAGGTTAAAGGGGACCAAAGATGCAAAATTCACTTTTTAACGTTTTTTTTACTCAACTTTGGTTATGTACTTCTTAAAAAAACAGTCCTAGGGCCAAAAAAATGCACCCAGTGGTATATTTACTCTAAGTATATTTATTTTTCAGTGATATAAATGTCTCGTTTTCAAATCCTACGGCTTGTGATGTCACAAGCAGTAGGACAACCCACCCCAACCTGAGTCCAGCCCCTCACCTAGCAACCCCTGGTGATGCTCCACCCACTTCAGTATAAAAGACGTCACGGTTGTTTTTCCTGAGTTCATCTCAGAGTTCGATGTTTCATTGTTGTTAAAATGCAGTACAGCTAATAACTAATTATCTATCAGTAAAAACCAAAAAAACGTATTTACGGGCTCTTAAATCAACCGGACGACTGCTCACGGACCATATCCGGTCCGCGCCGGATGTGGTCCGTGAAAAAAAGCGGTCCCCGCTAGAGAGAGCGTGTATAGCAGTTAGCAGCCAGTGTGTTACTCTGCAGCCTTATTGCTTGTTTTCGAAGAGTCAGACGAAGAGTTTTTAACATGGAGGGTGAACTTATGGATGTTTCTCAGCGGCCTACGCGACGCGTCAGCGCCTCATTTGCCCTGCCCAAAATGGCGTCTGCCTCTGGGTCTGACTCAGGGTCCCCTTTGGAGGGCGGAGTTAATGTAAACAGATTTTTGAAGGGCGTGGCCTTATCATAAACAGCTCGTTCAGAACGGAAGTCAGAAAAGGCACAACTAGAAAGGGGATATTTTATTATCTAAGAATTATTTTGTGCATTAAATTGAATGAACATGGTCTGGATAGCCCACAGACATACCATAAAAATTTATAGGACCAATATTTGGTCACCTTTAAGTCAGGTCCTCTGGACAGATTCTTATTTGTTGCAACGTTTCATCTTTTATCCGAAAGACCTTCAGTCTCAGGAGACGCAAGAAACTCAGTCTCATAAACATAGTGGAGCCACTATGAGATCCACTACAAACTATATTTGATGTCATTAAACAACTTGTCAGGTTCTTGTCTTGTGAGCATGCGCGTTCCCCAGAATACCTCCGCTCCCTGAGCCGGTTTGCATTGCGGTATCGATAGGTTTACAAATTAAGCCCTGTAAAAGACCAAACGCTACAACAAAGAAAAATCCGTCCAGAGGGCCTGATGTAACCTTGTAAAAAAAAATTGTAATCTGTACGTTAAAAATTAAACGCAACAAAACCAAAGCCGATCCAACTTACATGAACCAGTTGTAACGGATGTTAGTGAATCTTGGAGAAATGACTGCAGCTGATCACATTTTTGACCTTCAAGCAGAGGTCAAAAATGTGTTAGGATTTTTTTTTGTCTCCAAACCCTATGTGTTATTTCTCACCACTTTTATTGTCTGTCCAACAGATCTCACTTGTAAATGGGTCTTCGAGGCTCAATGTGACTTATCTGTTTAAATAAAGGTTGAATGAATGAATGAATGAATGAATGAATGAATGAATGAATCATGTATCGTACTGACCATACTCGCATGCACCGCTCACACCTTCCCACTGGTGTAAACAATGTATCAGATGCACATTAATTCACTTCTTAAAATAGCCTAGAATGAATATACTGTTGACTCCTGACACAAAAACCATACTGCTCTGCTAATTTATGGAATTACTTAGCCTATTTTAAAGGCCACCTATTTGTGCTGATTTCCAACTTTTTGTCTTTACAGAGTACACCGGAAAACCTCTGAATAATAATAACTTGTACATTTACCTCATTTTATTATTATTATTGCTAAGCAGTTTGTTCAGGTGAAAACTTTAGACCTTAGCACCGTCATACCCTTGTAAAAAGCCAACATCTTCTGACTGGCTGTCAAAAGACTGAAAAAAGCTTCAAGCTCTCATTAGTGTAGGTTCGCAAAACAGGATGTAAACCTACATAACAACAGAAGAAAAAACTTTATTTTAACCTCACACTCTGATCTAGAATATAAAAGTGGCAGCTCAATTATGCACAGTATTAAAGATTAGAGCAAGATGCCACTTTTTAGTAAATATTAAGCTTGTTGTCTGATCTTTGTGCCACATTTGTGCTCACAACTGTTTTGAAATACGTATATATAATTAAGGCTAGATTTTGTGGGAAAAATGAGGTATAACTGGATAAGAAAGTAGAAAATAAAGAAGGGTTGTGTGGCTGGTAAAATGTAATTCTGAACATAGTATCTCCTTGCTCTTTAAAAATATTTTTAAATGTGGAAAAACTTCACGTTCCCAATACTTCCCATGGCATGATTTTAAATAATGTCCACACCAAAAGGATTATTGTTTGACTGTGGGGGTGTACTGTGCCTGCTGCAGTAGGACCACAGCAGTTTAAGTAGTTGATGCATGTCTAAAAATAAATCTACGATGAGTCAAACTGACCTTATTGAACAAAAGTATTGAAAGCAGCTCACAGAAGATTCATTTTACACACGTTTCTTTAACTTGCATCAACAACCGACTCTGTGATGTCAGTAAAATTGAACAAATTAAATAAAAATAAACTGTCCAATTCAAAAACAAATCTATATTCTTTAAGGCGTTTGTTTTGGATATAAAAACACGAGCTGGTATTACAAAAAGCTCAAATGTGATAGTGACAGGATTTGAGTTTTCTGTTTATTTTTGTGCTGTCAGCCACATCCTCCTCAGTCAGTCTCTGCCCCTTCAGCTCCAGCTCTCACCTGTCTCCAGTTGTCATCCAGCCAGGTGTTTCCATTCAACTCCACGTCCCACATCTGTATATTCACTCAGTTTTCAATCTTTCCTCGGTCGAGCATTGCTGTGCCACGTCCGCCTCTCCTTGTGTCTCTTTGTGTTGATTTAAGATTTACAATCAACTTTTTTTGTTTTAACTTGAGCTGCTCATGTTGGTTTGCATTTCTGGGTCTGACAAATCTGCAAACCATGACATCTAATTAACGTTTTGTGCACAATATGGGTTTTTGACTTTCATAAAAATTGTGTCATACACGCCAGTGACTGACTACATGACAGGATGATGTGTGAGGGTACTTTAGTAATTTTTAGAGAAATATTTCTAAGATATTTTTTCCATGTACTGTACCTGCCGACATTACTAATGCAGGTAGTCCTCGACTTACGACGTAGATCCGTTCCTACGCGGCGGCGTAAACCGATTTTCGACGTAAGTCGGAATATACGTACATACTGCACCATATACATGTACAGTACTGTATTACCAAGCACTTAGCCTATCCTAACACAGTACCCTACATAATTATCAAAAAACACACACGTTTGGGAGCCATAATGAAGGGAAAAAAGAGTTTATGGCCTACTGGGATGCTGGTGATGCCGTCCTGCTCGGTCCATCTGCCATATTCCTATTCCGTTTACGATGTAAAACCGCCGTCCATCCTTCTGTATTCCACCTTCATTCTGCTCGGTGGAGCAACCGTCAAATTAGCTTGATTTCACTGCACCGCTCCGGCGTATTCCGTTTTTGACGTAAAACCGTCGTCCATCCGCCGTATTCCATATTCCATTTACGACGTAAAACCGCCGTCCATCCTTCCGTATTCCATTTACGACGTAAAACTAAAGGGCGAGGCATAGCTCCGCGCTTGAGCGAGCGCCGCGGCACAAGCCTTTGAACGCTCGCGCGAACGCGCCAAGCTCAAATTTTACGACCGCTCACGCGCGTGCGGTGTCTCTCAATAAACTGCCCTGGTGGCGGACTGTTTTGTGTGACACACAAATGAATTAAATTCCTCTTCTTCATCGCTGATCTGGACTTTTCTTTTGTTTTTTTGCCAAAAGTCAAGTGATCGCTTGAAGCGGTCACCATTCACTTCCTCCTCCGATGAGGAGGAATGAATGAACTTGTTCTCAGACCCGACCTGTCAATCAAATCAGTAGGCTGTCAGCAAATGACCAATCAGCGACCTCAATTTGTCCCCGTAGATAAACGCTCCACCCTGCTTCTGCTCAAATGACATCAAGTATTTGGAGCGAAAACGTTGGAGCCACACGCTGCTTCACGCTGAGCTCTGCTGTGAACCCCCCACGCACAGCGCGCGCGTGGCACGTTCCAGCGCGGAGGTCTGCCTCGCCCTTAAAGCTATAAGAATAATTACCAGAAAAAATTATTGTCACCCATCTAGTACATTGTTTCACCAATTGAAGTTGTTAAAGTTCAGTGATTTGGTGGATTATAATATATTGTCAGTCATGTATAAGAAGAACTACCATTTAATATCCAAATACTTTTTGTTAAACGTCAAAGCTGTTATAATCTAAAGGGAGCAGACATTTTTGTTAAACCTAAATACAGAACCAGTTCGAGGGGTCGGTCAACCTCAATTCAGGGAATTGGTTTGTGGAATGATTTGGATACTGAAATAAAAATGCCAAATCATTATTTACATTTAAGAATTTAATCAAAACCAAATTATTACAAAAATATATATGAATTAGTTTTCGTGTGTTATTTTGTAATTCGATAATTATGAGTTATTTTTCTATTCTGTTACTTGTTGATGATTTTTTGTTTGAACTGACTTTTTGAAAAAGGGGGCAGATATGATAAGATTTTCTCTTCATTCTGCCACCCTTCATTTTATTTCTTAATATTGTATAGTAACATTTGTGATTGTCCTTTTTTGTGTGCGTTGTATTTTAAAATGAATAAATTTAATAAATTAAAAAACGCGTTCACAGTACAGTACAGTACAGTACAGTATTCCTCCGCCGCTGCATCGCGTACAGTACAATACTGTATTCTTCTGCCGCTGCGTTACGACGTTTATGGCGTAAAACCGCGTGGCTCAAAATAAGGCTATTCATGGTAAATGAGAGATGCGTCGTAACCACGAAACGTCGTAACTCGAGACCGTCGTAACCCGAGGACTACCTGTAATTACTTCCTGTTTACTATAATGTACTATATCTTACCTGGAATTTATTTTGACTAGTTTGCTACACTTTTTTTTCTTTTTTTGAGCATATAAAGGCATTCTGTGATGATAAAGTGGTGTTAAATTGAGGTGTCTGTAAGTATCCACACACACTGGAATCAGCAGTGAGGAAACTGGGTGAGCATTAATACAATAAGAGGGAAAAAGCCCAGTCACGGTTGCCATGGTGAGTATGGACCTCTGCTGGTGCTAACCGTCCATTCCTCCGCCTCTTACCCCCTTTCTTCTCCGGTGCTCACTGCTCCTCCTTTCCAAGTCTGCTTTTCCTCTTTTTTTTTTCAAACGATGTCCTTCCTCTCAATCTGTTGTTGCTGCCTTATCTGGTGCTTCATTTCTGTCTTTCTTTTCTTTTTGCTTCACACGCTCCCCTTCTCCCTCCCTCCATCTTTCCTTCATGCCACAGTGGCTTCCCAACAGGCTCCAGACAACAGACGACCTTCAACGCATGGTGGCAAACTGACTGGGCAGCACCGACGTACAAACGAGACACAGCATTGTCACATCCCAGGACCAGAAAACAGCATTTACACCGAGTTATAATGTCTTATAAATAATGGAATACAACAGCTGTAGTGCACACAATTAATCAATCTTGTCCGCAGCTTCCTCAGGATGCCAGCGTTCAACAGGACCTGTTGTTCAGGCTGCAGACTGTGGTCACCGGTCTCAGCAAAACACCCATTCATTATTAATGGGATTTTTCTCTGCTTATTTTTTACTAAACCACTGACAGAAAATACAAGCAACCCTGCGTGAAGGCTATTTTTTTGGATAATTTTGCTGTGGCTTTTTATGCAGAAAGCCAAGTAGACACCATGAATAATTTTACGTGATCTTCTAATGGTGAAATTTGAAAAATATAGGTTTAATATTGACGTTTTTAACACAACTGTAACTTAATTTCTGCTTAAAAGACCGAAGTTCTGGAAGAAAAAAAAAGGTTAGAAGAAAACAGAATGTGTTGTAAAATGATCAATAATATTATCAAGACGTTTTTGTTGTATAATTGTTTGATTCGTGCTTTTGTTGTAAAAGTATTCAAGGTACTTGCATTAATTTAGATAAAAACTTGAACAATTTTACATTTGAGTAATCAAAGTTCTGTGTGGGGGGGTTCACAAGAAGTTTGTAAATGTTTATTTTAGTGAACTGGTAAACCTAATGAGCTGATGAGACAATGGCTTAAAGATGATGCTGCAGGTTTTAACCATTGTTGTGTTAGCTGGTAATGGCCACCGTCTTGAAAGTGATTGACCCCTAAAGTTAATAAGTTGTAAATGTACACCTAATGGATCATTTCTGAGAGTTTCCTTAAAATGTGTGGCTTGTGCGATAATTTGGTTATAGACGAATACAAGCCAGGTTTAATATTATTATTAATCCTGAGGCTGCAGGTTTGAACCCATTTTGCATATAGAAGGGCATCCGATGTAAAACAAATGCCATGTCTTTCTTGTGCGTTTCCTCACTGCGAAGAACCCTGAAGAGGGGAGCACCTCCATCTCCATCTGCAGTCAGGTTGTGGAGGCAATAGGTCCAGGAGGGAAACCTTCTCCCCAGCAACACTTTCCAGCTCCTCCTGTGGGATCTCAAGGTGTTCCCAAGCCAGAGAAGATATATACTGTACAGTAAATCCTCCAGCGAGTGCTGGGTCTCATCCCAGTGCAACCTACCGAGAAAATCCGATGCCCGAACCACTAGAGACATTTGCAAACTATCTGAATCTTCTTTAAACCAAACAATGGGCACTGAGTTGCAGACAACTGAGAGCTGTTCCTTTTTCTGTTCTTTTTTTAATTGCTTTTTATTGTTGTGTATCGTTGTCTGTCTAAAACGGGTCTCTCTTGAAAACGAGTCCTTGTGACTCATTGAGACTACTTGTATAAATAAACATAAAATAAAATATCTCCTTGTGATTTTCTCATGATTTCCAGACACACACGCTCCTCTTTTGCTTTTCCACTGAAGAAGAACAGCCGAAGGAGAGCAGCGCAGCAGATGTATTTATACAGGAAATATGTGCTACAGTGGGGGTGATCTTGACAAGTCACATGGAACAACCCTTATGCATACGTCCTATAGGACCAAGTCACATGTTGGCCAAACATACTGATGTTGCTATTGTTCAAAACTGAACAGCTCTTTGAAACAAACAAATATCCCATTTGTATGAACCACCTCAGTGAACTCCTTTCAATGCAGAGGAGCCGCCGCTCTATTAGCCGCCCCCGGATGATGGAGCTCCTCACCCTATCGCTAAGAAGAAGCAAATTTCAGCCACTTGTATCCAGGATCCATTCAGTCATGATGCATATTTCATGACAACAGGTGAGGAACAAAGAGTCCAGTAAATCAAGTGTTTTGCCTTTCAACTCAATTCTCTCTTCACCATGACTGACCAAAGCAACTCTCTCATTACTAAGGATGAAGCAATCAAAAAAAAAAAAACGTTCAATACAAAAACAACTGGACTTTATTCGTAACAGAAGATGTTTCGCTCCTTGTCCGAGGAGCTTTCTCAATTCAATGAGCAGTGAGTGTGGTTCAGGTTTTAAAGGCTGAGCAGCGGGGTCGGATGTTGTCAGTCCATACAATGGGCGTTATCAACTGTTATCATTCCCATATAGCGGCGAAACTGTCCAATCTACCTCATAGCATGTTTAAAAGAACGTTTTGATGATGATGATGATACATTTTTATTTCAGACAGACATTTCACCACGAAACATAATACTGAAGACTTTCATGTTTCCAAGTATAGATACAATCTTAATATCAAATAAACATACGGTACCCAATTTTTATATGCTAATATACTTTTTTTTTCTTTTCCTTTCCTCTAATGGTGACTGTGAGTCTGAAAAGGAGTATGATGAAGGTTAACTTATATTATCATACCCCTTATCCATTCAATAATTCATAGAATAAATAGTCTTCCTGTTGCCAGTATCCCTTCAAGAAAAAAAAGAAGTAATATTAATTTTAATAATAATAAATAAATAAATAAATAAAATAACTAACAGTATTTTCTGGACTAGATGAAAGTATCTACATATACATACGTAGATATACATACACATCTACCTGCATAAATACATAGAAAACATTTACTTATTTACACATTCACATATATTTACACACATATACACAGATCAGCACCCAATTGTCCAAATCATCCTCAGTTCTATCATTACCATTCAATTTATCACCCTTGATCATCCTTATACTTTTGAATAATAACCATTTTTAGTCTTTTTTTAAAATACCTCATGCTTGGACTTTGCTTCAACTCTTTGGTGATCAGATATCAGTGTTATAATCGCTGTGAGTAGGCAGCGTGTTTCCGTAAACCCGGAAGAGTTGTTTTTTTGTTTTTGTTTTCAGTTTATGTAACTGTTTTCCTAAACCTAACCTTAAGCCTGACCTAGAGGACCAACCCTAAACCTAACCCCCTTACCCTTGTGCCTAAACCTAACCAAGACCCTAAACCACATATGTCAAAGTGGCGGCCCGCGGGCCAGATCCGGCCCACAAACTCATTATTTATGGCCCCCTGAATGATTAAAAAAAAAAAAAAAAACTTTTTTTGTGTGTGATGGCCTCCCTTCTCCCCTTACAGCCATCCTCTCCACACCGTTATTATGAAATATTTATTCTAGTAATTATCTAGTGTTTTTTTTATTATTATTTATTATATTGAGCATGCATCAGGGTTATTTAGAATATATTTGTTATAAATAGCTACATTATAAAACAATGTAAAATACTAAAATCAGGAACATGTCTGTGTTGATTTATGCCAAGAACTTAGCAGATGTAAAGCTATTTAATATTTAATTTAATTCATTTATTCATTCATTTAAAAGAGATGAAATAAAACAAATTAATCAAAAAGAAAATGATGAATGAAAAGAGTGCAGAAAGAAGAATAAAAAAAATCTTATATCACCCCCTTATAATAAACATTGAACCAGTCCGGCCCTTGGCTTGTTGCAAATTTGTTTTTTTTTTGGCCCTCGGTGTATTTGACGTTGACACCCCTGCTCTAAACTAAGATCCTTTACTCTAAACCTAACCACGTAGCTAAAGACGGAGCCTGCTGTCATCGCTTGTAACAGTGACAACGTACCTTTAAACGTACAGGAGGGGCAATCTGACCGCTACATATGGGGATGATAATAACTGATAACTGCCATTTAATGGTTGATAACATCCGAAGCGGGTGGGCTGAGAACCTGAACCCCACACTCATTGCTCTTTGAATTGAGAAAGCTCCTTGGATGAGGAGTGAAACGTCTTCTGTTACGAATAAAGTCCAGTTGTTTTTGTATTGAACGTCTTTTTTATTTTACCATGTCCTGGATGACTGAGAATCTTCACCAGCATAAGGATGAAGCCCCAGTTTTTCAACTCTTCTCCTGCTCCATCCTTATTCATCATCTGACATAAAGACCCCTCAACCCGGAGAGGGCATTTCACCCCGATACCAAATGAGAACTATGGCCTCAGACTTAGAGGAGCTGACTCTCATTCCAGCCGCTTTGCACTCGACCGCGATGAGAAAAGGGAGAAGCCGAAACTTGACCCCTGGCATAACGTTGGCTTTACTGCTGTGCTGATGGTGAAACAAACAAAGAAAAACAACTCTATAGTAAACCATCATTAAACACAGAACCTGCAGCTAAAGTTCTCCTAAAACACAAACTGACATAACAAAATGAATCAAAGCTGAAGCACAAAAAGCCTGTGCGGGTGCTTCTATTTGACCCAATATTAAACTAATTATAGTGAGACTTTTCTGTATAAGTAATGCCCTGATGGATAATTGTCTGCCACATCAGAACAGTGTGTCCTGCATCCTGTCTCCAGCATCACTCCTGCCTCTGACAGCGCAGCATCAGCATCAGCCCTGTTTCTAGTGAACCCGGTGAACCGGAGCCAGCTGTCATGTCAGCAGTACACATGTGGCGGGCCTGTCAGTACACATGTGGCGGGCCTGTCAGTACACATGTGGCGGGTTCTCTCACCTGTCAGGCTGTCGTAGCACTCCACCTCGGTGCTCTCCACGGCTCTCCGCTGCTCCTCGGTCAGCTTGATGGCGGCTTGGCTCAGCAGGTTCACCTCGGAGCCCGTCGTCCCGTCCACCACGTGCACCCCCTTGAGCTGCAGCAGCGCCCGGTGGTACTTGCCTATCGCCTCCCGGAACTTCTTCTCCTTGTAGCAGCGGTGACCCTCCGCCTTGAAGTCCACGGCTTTCTGGATCTTCAGCTCCATGTCCGTTTCGGCTGAGCCGGCCCGACACCCGCCGTCTCCCCCGGCGGCCGCCGCCAGGCTACGACCGCCGGCTTCCGGGTAGCTTTTCAGGCTCTTTATGGGATGTTGTTTAGCCTCCATGTCTCTCAGTGGACGCGGCCGGAGCGGGGCATCGTGCTCGGACACGTTTTGTCGGGGAGGACCGGAGCAGCGCGTGCCGTGTGCTTCAACGGCACGCGGGAACCCGAGACAAAAGCGTCGAAAAGCAGCGAATAAAAAACCGCGTCACGTTGGTCGGAGCTTGAAAATAAAACGCTGCCTGTTTTTAAAGAACTAATAAAAGTCTTAAAATGAAGTTAAGAAGCCGGTGGCGGCGGTGGGAACATCCTGAATCGCTCAGCGTTCAGCCTTTCCGACCGTTGATCCTCGCGTGAAGATGCTCGCGCAGCTTCAGCACCACAGACAGCTCCTGGCGCACTGCATTGTGGGAAAGAAGAAAAACAAGTCGTGAGGCGTCACTGCAGACAAGATTTTACTGGCAAGGGGGGGAAAAAACGTGGAAATGCCAGTTGGCACGAGCGATTATTTCTTAAAACATGACGCCAGTGGGCCAATCCGCCAACATATTTATTGAACCTTATTAAATATCTGGTCAAATACACTTTTTATGGCTTTAATCGATTAACTGAGGCTATATGTGTGTGTCAGCTGTCCCCAATTTAATAAAAAACGAAACAAATGGCCTACATTCATAATTCAAGTTTTGTTCGAACAGCAACACTGTGTCCAGTGAGAAGCACCTGATGACTTCAGCTGAAGACGTTTAGGCAGGCTGTTGTGGCATATAATAAAACCACATATTTTTTATAACATTTAAAACAAAACCAAAGTAGCCTTTATCTTGATGAAAATAAGCAACTTGTCCAATCTAAAATACTGTAATAATGTATAATAAAAAAGCTAAACTAATAAAAAGAATGCAAGGAATCCATAACTGAGATTAGCAAAAACCTAATTTAAGACGTCTTCTTCCATCCATCCATCCATTATCTTTACCCGTTTATTCCATTTTGGGTCATGGGGGTTGCCGGTGCCCATATCCAGCAATCACAGTGCGAGGGGCAGGGTACACCCTGGACAGGTCGCAAGTCCATCAATTCTTTTTTATCGTTTTTAATACTGAAAGAAGGCTGTATGTCTTTTAAAAAAAATCCATAATCAATTTATTCTTAAAACAATTTAATATTAGGGTTCAAGTTTCTTTTAGAGGTGCACGCGCCGATTGCAGTTTTCTGGACGATCACTGATTTCTAACAAATCTGATCTGCGGATACTGATTTTGTTTTACAAGTGACGCTGTGAGGAGTTATAAGGTCACAATGCACCTCCAATTTTCCATTCTTATTTTATTGAAAAACACACCCTTGAACAGTATCCTAGAACAATGCAAACTTGTTTTAACTGGCCATGTGGTAGTGCAAGACACTTAACCCCGAGTTGCTCCCGGTAGGTCTGGATGGCACCTTGCAAGGCAGTCTGCCGCTACCGGTGTATGAATGTCTGAATGAATGGGTGGATGGTTGGTATTGTAAAGCGCTTTGGGGCTCCTCACAGGGGGCTGGAAAGCGCTATATAAATAAGCTCCATTTACCATTTACCATTTGCTCTGAAATATAAATGAAGTTCAAACAATTGTTGTTAAAACTAAAAAAATCTGTAAAATCGGTTTCTCATGCAAGTATCAGCCGATTTACCAAAATTAAGGAAATTGGGGCAGATAAATTGGCTGGCCAATTTATCAGTGCACCCCTAGTTTTTTTATTGTCATTCACATCACATGTGGTACACGAGGTGGAATGAGTTTTCTCCGCAGGGTGGCTGGACTCTCCCTTAGAGATAGGGTGAGAAGCTCAGTCATCCGGGAGGCACTCGGAGTAGAGCCGCTGCTTCTCCACATCGAGAGGAGCCAGTTGAGGTGGCTCGGGCATCTGGTTAGGATGCCTCCTGGACGCCTCCCTGGTGAGGTGTTCCGGGCATGTCCCACCGGGAGGAGACCCAGAGGAAGACCCAGGACACGCTGGAGGGACTATGTTTCTCGGCTGGCCTGGGAACGCCTTGGGATTCCCCCGGAGGAGCTGCTCCAAGTGGCTGGGGAGAGGGAAGTCTGGGCCTCCCTACTTAGGCTGCTACCCCCGCGACCCGACCCCGGATAAGCGGACGACAATGGATGGATGGATGGATGGATGGTTTAAATGAAAATTGTTATGTTAGGAGAAAGGAAAACACTGCATTCCTGCATAAGAAACATGGTGGTGGTAGTATCATGGTTTGGGCCTGTTTTGCTGCATCTGGGCCAGGACTGACTGCAATGAATTCTGAATTCTCTCAAAAAATTGTAAAGGAACATACCAGGACATATACTGAATCTTTAGAGAAAGTGGGTCATGCATCAAGACAATGACCCCTCAGCACACTCTGTGAGGAACCCACCAACGTCCCAGAGTTCAAGCTGTTCTGTACGGAGGAATGGACTAAAATTCCTCCAAGCTGGTGGAGCAACAGTTGCCAGAAATGTTTATTGCAGTTGTTGCCACAGAGGGGTCACACCACATACTGAAAGAAAAGGTTCATACTTTTGCCACTCGCAAATAGGTAATAATGGATCATTTTCCTCAATAAATAAATCATCAATTATAATATTTTTGTCTCATTTGTTGAGTTAATTATTTTTACAGGATTTTTGTGAAAATCTGATGATCATGTAGAAAATTCTAAAGGCTTCACAAACTTTCAAGCACTGCACATAAACTCACGTTTTACAGGCTTGTATGTGTATATGCAGGTTTATATCAACTCAAGTTTATATATGCATATACAGGTTTAATGTGTATACAGGTTTTCTCTTAATGAACATTTTGGATTTATGACAAAATTGCTAATATAAACTTACATATTTATCATATAATTTGTTTAATCTGTTTTTATTTTATGTAGTATTTTGTTTGTTTTGACTTTTTAGCCAGGATTTTTAAATTGCATTTTTCTACTTTAAGTTATTAACTGTTGTGCCCGTTTTAGCTTCCGGTCTACTCTTTTAGCTTTTGTTCTTATTGAAACATTAACCAAATTTCAGGTTTTCAATGAAAATGACTGAATACAGGGTTATTTTAGATACTTAAAATGCAACATGAGTTTCTCTTAGCAAAAAATATTTTTCCAGACTAATCCACATCCTCGTGCACAAAGAAAATTAATAATAATTTTGGGCAAAAAGGCATTTGAGTTATCTAAAATACTGTAGTGGAAGAAAAGCATTTTGGATATCTGAAATTATAATTTTGACTCCAAATGACTAGTTGTTGATGATCGTGAATTAACTATAACTATTAAATGATAAATGAGCTTGCCATATTTTCAGCAGGAAGGACATCAAGAGAACGAGGCGCCCTCAAGGGGATATTTTGTTAATTACATGTTCATCATGTTTCATAAATGAACTAAAAAGATCAACTGGTCACAGAGAAATAAATACAAAATGGTGTGAAGTTTAACCTGATGGCACTTCATTTCCAGTACATAAACACTTTGAGTGCAGTTAAGTTTTGCTGCCATTTAAATATATGTAAAGAAATTAAGATGCTCGTTTTAGTAGATCACGTACATTCAGGAATTAAACATATAGAAACATGAAATATGGTTATTATTCAAAAGTATAAGGATGATCAAGGGTGATAAATTGGATGGTAATGATAGAACTGAGGATGATTTGGACAATTGTGTGCTGATCTGTGTATATGTGTGTGTACTGTAAATATATGTGTATGTGTAAATAAGGAAATGTTATCGATGTATTTATGCAGGTAGATGTGTATGTATATCTACGTGAGTATGTATAAGTAGATACTTTCATCTAATCCAGAAAATACTGTTATTTATTTATTTTATTATTAAAATTAATATTACTTCTTTTTTTTCTGGAAGGGATACTGGCAACAGGAAGACTATTTATCCTATGAATTATTGAATGGATAAGGGGTATGATAATATAAGTTAAACTTCATCATACTCCTTTTCAGACTCACAGTCACCATTAGAGGAAAGGAAAAGAAACAAATGTATATTAGCATATAAAAATTGGGTATGTTTATTTGATATTAAGATTGTATCTATACTTGGAAACATGAAAGTCTTCAGTATTGTTTTGTGGTGAAATGTCTGTCTGAAATAAAAATTTGTCATCATCATCATCAAATATCTGGCATCAAATACAGTACAAGACAAGGTAACAACAGTTTTTTTATTTTAAGAACATGTTTTTGCCTTTTAAATCAAATTACAAGATTTATTATGACCGTTTCATGGCTAAACGGTGAAGCAAAGGCCAACACAACAAGCTGCATTTAAGAAAAGCCAACCCGGGTAGTGGCTATTAAAATCCTTGCTGTAGCGTCACAGCATTTTTATTTATGGCAAAGGCAATAACGGGTTTGCCCTTCTTAGTTTGTATGTACTGTTAACAAAATATTTCATGAACCACTAATAACATTTTATTTGAAATTTACAAAATGTTATTGAATTAATTAACCTAAATCAAGATGGCTGCCATAGCTACTCACTTTTAGCCAAAACATTGTTAGGACTCAATTTTTTCCAAATATAAAATTCAAATTTGGTGTGGCAATAGCTGAGCATTGCCCTGAATATTAACTCAGAGCGCAGCACATTGTGCAATAGTTGGACTCGATTCACTTTTTAGAATCAAGCCAACTCAAGATGGCCACCACGACTAGACAGTTACAATACATGTTGGATCATTTCCCTCAATAAATAAACAACCAAGTAGATTATGTTTGTCTCATTTGTTTAACTGGGTTCTCCATCTAGTTTAAGGACGTGTGAAAATCTGATGTTTTAGGCCATATTTATGCAGAAATATAAACTTCTGAAGGCTTCACAAAAATGTATGTCCACCTGCAGTTAATGGCTTTGGCCTTTCAAACGTTACAACCATTACAATTCCACTGATAAAATATCATTTAGTCAGGACAAACGTGAGCGGAGATGTTGAAAAGATTTATTGATAAACGAGCTGCTCCATGTTCTCGTGGGAAACAGGCATCGACTTGGCTGCTGATAATTACAAAAGCTGCAGAAAGTGTAACAAACACAAAGTCCATTTTTATTACCACTATTATTTTCCAGCACTCTGTTCAAATCCACAACTTTTCCGCAACGTCTTTAAAAAAAAACATCAGTTTATGGTGTTTTTCTTTGCAGTTTCCCATGACAAAACAAAACATTTAAAATATTTACAGTGTGACGTCAGGTATACAGTATCTACAGCCCCTGATGGCTCCTCTGAGGTTCTTCACAAGAACGTCCACGTAGAAAAATAAACAGCACACTTGGTTTCATCCTGTGTGAAATCGTGTGTAATAAATTTATACATGGCATGTTTAAAACAACATGAACTGATCTGACTTTAAAGTGTACTGATGGAAAATGATCCGTTCTGTGGTAGAAAAGTTGACTCTACGTTAAGTTTAGGGGCGATAACATTACCGTATTTTTGGGACTATAAGGCGCACTTAAAATCCTTTCATTTTCTCAAAACCGTGAGCCTTATGTTTTTATTCTGGTTGTGCTTACTGACCTCTTAACAGATTTTATGTGGTACACGGCGCATAAAAATCTGTCAAAATGTTTTAGTTTCGCTTAATGCGCCTTATAATCCGTTGCGCCTTATAGTCCGAAAAATACGGTACTCTAAAAAGCACAGATGCAAAGGTGTGTGTGCCCCCTCTGATTCAAGTGTTCAACAAGGTTCTTCTACGTCCATATTTGGCTTTGCTCACAAAACAAGGGGTCCATAAACTCACTTTTAGTTGCAAATCATGCCAGAAGAGGTATTTTAAAAGGTACAATATAAACTTCCTAACCCTGCTAACTATTACAGTTGGCTTTTGTGTTTTTAATTTTTTACTTTTTTTCCCAAGTATTTTTTTTTTTAAATCCTGACAAAGGTTTACAAACTACATTGGTTAAGGAGGAATCTTAATTGTAGAGATGGTGGGGAAAATCTACAGCACCACCATAAAACCTGCCTGACATGCTCATGCCTTAAGCTCAAGAAAATAGTTAAATACATAATTCTAAATACGAGAAACTGGTGTGAAAACGATGCTCTGCAGGTTGGGCAACGTAAAACACAGAGACGAGAGAACTTGGAATTAAAACTGACACTAATAAAAATTGACTTTCTACTGGAAGCATGGCTTAAAACAATGGTTCTCAAACTGGGGTCTCCAGACCCCCGGGGAGCTTTTTTATTTATTTTTACAAGTAGTACATTTAACAACCTGTTAAAATACACCAAAACGCAGTAAATCGCATTTACTTTATTCAAAAATGGGGGGGGGGACCCCACCCCCATTTGCGTTCCAGCATTGATCAGTTTACAAATGAAGTCTGTTACTTGGTTTGACTACTGCTGTTGTGATTCTATTCAGTTTTATGTAAAGTGTTTTCTGTAATAATTTGAAGTGGCGATACATTTATGTTCATTATGTGAATAGGTAACGTTTTAAAGTGTTTTTTGATATTATTAATTTTCTCAAAACTGCCATTTTTGGAAGTTGAAGAAAAAAAAGTTAATTACCGGTAGATGTCTTGAATGAAAAATACCCCATGTTTAAAAGTATAAAAATTGTATTAACAATATTAAAGAACAGATCTTAAAGACCGTGTAAAGTGAAATTAAATGTGTGTTTTTAGTTTGTCACATGGCATAAATATGTGTTATTAATCACCCATATAAATCTGACTGATTAAAAACATTGTTTTCCTTATAAAATTAAGTCTCAAAAATCATGAAAAAACATAATTTTCCCTTGGTCTGAAACTGTGGGGGCGTGTCAGCGCGTGGGCGTGGTTTCAGCGCAGTACTGCGGCCTGCAGCTGAGCTGTGTGTGGAGAGGCAGACAGCAGAGCCAGTAAACCTGCTCTGTTTTTATCTGAGTTCTGTCTGTAACAGCAGCTACTTTTTCCAAGAGTTACGCTGTTTTTGTAAATAGTTTTCTTGTGTGTTTTTAATCTGGAATGAATTTTTAAAAAAAAGTTGTACCATGCGGGAATTGAACCCACAAGGTTTGGGACGGAAGGCAAACGCTTTATCCATTGACCTATCCAGGCATTACAGATACTTGGTATAAAACCACGCGGTATAAAAACACGTTATGATTTGTACGGGTGCCCTGACCATTGCGACATCCAGGGAAGATGCACGAACGAGGCATAATTGATTAGCTAGCTAACAATGAACAAAATATCTATGCTATTGCTATCTGATGCTATCTGCGATTCGCGAGTGAACGGCTCCACCGAGGCGAATTTATACGGCTGGAGCTGCAGGGGGTGGGGCTATACTTAAGAAGACCGCGTGACGAAACTCGGTCACATTTAAAACACGCCTAAAAAATCCTGAAACAGAAATATCTTTATACACAGTTTGCTCTATAACTCCAAAATTAATTGAGCTACAATTTTGAGACTTTTTACTCATTTACAAGATTACAATTATGACATTTATAATGCTTATTGAAGAAAATGTTGAAATTCACTTTACACGGTCTTTAAGTATTTATGTTACACAAATATTTCCGTTGCATTAAAGAGACAAATTGAAGAAAATTATTTAATGAACATGAGGGTTATGAGGGGGGTCCCTGAAACTTTTTCTCCCCTGTAAGGGGTTCCTGAACACAAAAAGTTTGAGAACCCAATTGAATGTTGCAAACATCCAGGCAGGATAATAAAAAATAGATTTACTGGTAGATAATAATAATCTGCAGTCTGCATGATGCAAAATGAAAACTTCATAATAGATGCTTGCAACAAACAAACAAAAACAAAGTGTATTTCCAGGAAGTGCGTCAGGGATGTTTGCTGCCAAGTCTTTTAAAAACACTGACAGCCTTGACGTCCATCTTGGCCCCCACGGACTCTCCCCTTACTGCCCCCCCAGCCCCAGTGCTGCTGCTGACTTTGCAGCTTGCTGTCGTGGTTTTCTCCAGCGCTCGGGGCTTGGAGCTGGTCACTTTGTTGTCCTGTGTGTCAGCGGGTGCAGCAGACACGACAGCGCTCGCAGCGGGGAGTTTGCCCAGTCTCTGAAGAACGCTACGTTTGGCAGGAGGGCGGCTTTTAAAGGAGGAAGCAGAGGAGGAAGTGCGAGAAGCGGAGGGAGGATGTTTGAATTTCCCTCCGAGGCGTCGCAGGCTGGTGGGGGCTGTTTTTGTCACTGTTTTTTTCTTCTGGGTTAGGGGGTGGCTTTTGAGAACGCCAGCGTACTGCAGGACTGAGCCCTCTCCATCACTGTCCTCCTCTTCGTCCAGGTTGACGGCCACGGTCACCAACTTCAGCATGTCTTCACTTTGACCCTCTTTGTCGAGGCGACTGAACACACCAGTCGGCTGTTCAAAATATGAGCACAACTGGACTTTAACTTTAACTGGACTTTATGGTCTACAGATGAGGACACGCTGACAGCCTCACCTTGTTATTACAAGTCGTTGTGTCTGCCATCGATTCAGCTCCAAGTCGTTCGAACACAGACGTACGCTCCAAACCTTTAAAAGAGGAAAGCAGGACGTACAGAGTTACACAAACACAAAGGTCGACTGCGATTTTTAAATTATTTTATTTAGAAAAATTGTTAACATTTATGCAAAATTCAGCACAATCCTGATTATAGAATACTGAAGGAGAAGAAAACGTTATTGTTACGATAACTATAAAGGTTTTTGGTTCATTATCGCCTGCTAAAGAGAGGCGGGAGCTAACTGACCTTAGAAAAAACTGCTATAACTCTCAATTTTACGGATTTTAAACAACTCAGACAAAGAGCTGGAAAACAATTGAAATTCATGCAAACATTTCTATAGTTATATTGTGGTGATGCAAGACAAATTAGAAATATTAAAAAAAAAACATTGTAAGAATGATTGGTTTAGGGAAGAGGAGTGTTAGTAAAAGATATACCGTAAGTCATAAATCTCTGATTATCAACCCCAATTCAGAGGCGTTAGGTTCAGGGGTGCCCAGTATGAAGATCATGATCTAATGGTCGATCGCAAAAGCATAATGGGTAGATCGCATGGCATTAAGAAAACAGACGTCAGTCCATCATCCATCCTCACTAAGAAATTTGTCATTTGATTGACATACAGGGCAGTCACAGCCCTCATTTTCTCAAACCAGGTCTCAGAGTGGAAATTTTCGGGGAAAATATTTATATTTATCCATATTTATCCCCCCACCCCCATTCTCCTTATGAGAAGTCGCACATGCGCACTACAGATGGCTGCAGTCCAAAGTTTTTCTGCACTAACAACAGTTTTAATAAATGGCAGCGAGCAGAGTGTTTTTGTGCTACTCACCCCTTTTCAGCATGTAGGAGCTAAACTAATAAAATCCAGTTACAAAGAGACGTTAGTGTATTCACCAGTTTGAACGTAACTGTGATTATGCAGAAGCTGCATGCACGAAGAATGCAGCTGAGCCGGCTTCAGATCATTTTTAAACGTCTTAATTAACCCCTCCTTTTCTGTTCTCATGTTCAACAAACAACACGCCTCATCTTACTCATCTTAGAACATCTTTACTCAGCACATATGACAGCTTAGATCAAAATACTATCACTTTAAAGCGACAGTACTATAGTTCATGATTTCTTATCTGGCAACCAGACTGACGTGGAAACTACAGTGTTTATCATTAAACCTGCTCATTCTTGTGTATTACATAAACATTGAAAAAACACTTATGTTTCCAGAGGCTGTTCTCGTGTAAACGAAGCCTTACATCCCTTTGACTCGGTAATTTCAAAAGTAGCTCGCACGCTGAAAAAGTCTGGGCACCCCTGCTTTAGTTCATCAGAGGACATTTTACGATTGAATGAATACGTTAAGTGTTATTAGTCACTCCCGCTGCTGGCGAGACCACTGGGCCAGGCCTACCTTTCTTGCCCTGCTGGGCCAGGATACGACGTGTACGAGGCGTGGTGCCTTTGGGCATGTTGACGATGTACTTGCCTTCCATCTCAGCTGTCACGCGCCGCCGCTTCGCCGCTGGCAAATCCTTCCCCTCATCAGCTGGTTGACTTACAACTGACAAAAGTGATCCACACGCATGAGAATTAAACGGAGATTTGAGAGGAACAGCAAACAAACGACCGGCGAGGTGAAAGAAACTTAAAAATCATCTACCTGCTTTGTGGTTTTTGTTAGCCTGAGAGTTGGACACCGTGACGGAGAGACGGTTGTCAGGTCGGCGGGTGGGAGTGGCTGGAGGGGAGTCATGGCTCAGAGCGTTGGCAATCATACGTGTAGCAGCTGCAAGAACAAACAAAACAGCTCTTTTAGCTTAAGATTTGGTTTGTTTCCTAAACAAACTCATCAGGTTTTGCTTTACAGTGCAACTAATAGTGAACCCTTGATTGATGACATCATGTGACACATCTAAACATCGCTGCTGCACACTCTGACTGCAGTCTCACAACAGAGCAATGCACAACCTCAACATTGCACACATTTTTCAAGAACGACTCAAGAAAAACTTCAAAATAACAACTTCCTGGAAAGTATCTCATGAGCTGTAGGGACACCCGATTCTACGAAGCTCTCAATGATGATGATCCAACAAGAGCAAAAGATCCTGCTGCTCTGGTGTCAAACACCACGTAAAGGACTGAGAGGTTCCTCGTTTACTGTTGGTCCGACACCAAAATGGTGACCATAGTTCTGATTTTTTTGGTTTTTAGGTGTGTCGACCTAAATACATTTTTACAACTGTGCAAACAAGAAACAGAGATTGTGTGCATCTGGAGGTGGATTTAGAAAAAAATAATGTAAATGGCTATAGTCAATACCTATTTCCAAAAGAGGAAGGAACATAGAGTGACCTATAAGAGTGGAGGAAGGAGTACACAGGTCGACTACATTCTGTGTAGAAGAGGAAACCTGAGGGAGATTGGAGACTGTAAGGTTGTAGCAGGGGAGAGCGTGGCCAGACAGCATCGGATGGTTGTGTGTAGAATGACTGTTGTTGTGAAGAAGAGAAAAAGAGTAAAATCAGAGAAGAAGACCAAATGGTGGAAGCTAAAGAAGGAAGAATGTTGTGAGAAATTCAGAGACGAGCTGTTAAAGGCTTGATGACTGGGCTACTACAGCAACAGTCATCTGGATGAGCCACACAATGAAGATCTGGGAGAGAGTTGTTGAAGCTAGATTTAGACGAGAGGTCTGTGAGCAGCAAAATGGTTTCCTGCCAAGAAAGAGCACCACAGACACCATCTTTGCTTTGAGGATGCTGATGGAGAAGTACAGAGAGGGTCAGAAAGAACTCCATCGTGTCTTTGTGGATTTAGAAAAAGCATCTGACAGGGTGCAGAGAGAGGAGGTGTGGTATTGCATGAGGAAATGTGGAGCAAAAGAGAAGTATGTTAGACTGGTACAGGACATGTATGAAGACAGCAGGACAGTGGTGAGATGTGCTGTAGGAGTGACAAGGATGGATAAGATTAGGATGATATCATCAGAGGTACAGCACATGTTGAACAACTGGGAGATAAAGTTAGAGAGACCAGACTGAGATGGTTTGGACATGTCCAGAGGAGGGACAGTGGGTATATTGGTAGAAGGATGTTAGAAATGCAGCTGCCAGGAAAAAGACACAGAGGAGATATATGGATGCAGTTAGAGAGGACATGAAGGTAGTTGGAGTGAGGACAGAGGATGCAGAGGACAGAGTGAGGTGGAGGAGGATGACTCGCTGTGGAGACCCCTGAAGAGGGAACAGAGGGAAGAAGTACAGGTAGTTTGTTCGTAAACGATAATATTAATTCACATCACAAAGAAAACTAAGAATTCAACAAGAACAAGCACTCTGCATGAGTCTAACACCATCACGTTTTTAAAAAAGTACTGTATTACGATATAAAATTATTTTCACATTTCATCTTTTACATCAATTCTGTGACCACAATGTTTAATAGAAAATATATATTTTAAAACTAAATAAAATGTTTCTTATATTCAGGCAAAGCATTTGAATCTACACAAACAATATAATTTAACATTCTTCTAACATTTAAACAAACGCCTTTATTTCATTATACTTTTTTTAAATGGGAACCTAGTCCTCAGAGCAACAACTTAACTAGAGGTTATTTTGAAGATAACTTGCTTCTACAAAGCTTCTCGAGACCCCCTTATCTAATGTTTCATGACCAACAGTGGGCACGTGACCCCAACATTGGAAACCAGAGCTCCTGACTGAACGGAGTAATTGATTCTTAATCTTTGTAACAGAGAAGATTTTTTTTTTAACGCATACTTCAACTTATAGAGAATACATTTTGTTACTTACGACTGTTGGCAGTTCTTCTAAGCTCAGCCTTGAGGCTTGTCTGTCCAGAAGAGATGGCCTCAGTTGCCATTTTGCACATATCCTGAAGGAAAGCATCATGACTTTTAGTCTAAAAAAGCAATGTCTTAAAAAAAAAAACTAAAAAAAAATCAATAAAACTTTTGTTTTTAACTACGTAGGAGCAAAATTATTCACTAAAAGACCATTTTAGAGCCAAAGGTTAACATCTATTCTCCTTTACCACCTGTAATACATTTTTAATATTTGTCTGCTAATATAAAAATAGTTATCAGTGAGCCATTTTCAACTATTCAAAATATAAAGGTTGACCTCACCTGCCTGTGTACCTGCTTGGCATGTTTAAGAATGGCGATGATGTCACCAACGATAGTAATACCAAGGTCCATCATAATGTCTTTACTGAGGTCCATCAGCATGTTCTTCTGAATTCTGTTGTTGTATTAAGACACAGGAGAAATAAATACAAGAAAGAGAATAAGTGCCTAAGGTGTGGGATATCAGCTTTATATAGTGCACTATTGGTTTTAAGTTACCTGTTGTCCACAAATGAAACGGCATAATTGACAGCGAGACCTGCTGGAATCCCTGCATCCTTAAAAAACTGGATCCACTCTGAGGTGGCTAACAAACAAAAATAAATTTGAGATAATTAACATAAACTCTTCTAATAAACAAATATCTCTTGAACCACCAAAAAAAAAAGTGATTATATTTGATAATGGTCTACTGCACGTGTCAGAAAATCAATCATTCTACAAAAGGACATAAAGTAATATTAGTAGGACGAAATATTCAACATTAAAGATGCAAACTGGCAGGAAGGAAGCAGAAAGAAGTTACATTTTTAACACAGCAGCAATGACTCATTCGACCCGTTTGGGGTCAGTTTAAGTTCATTTCTTCAAACCCCCCACGTTAAAACAATTTACCGGTAAGAATTTCATCTCTCCATATCTTGTCTGATGTTGTCAAGCTTCCCTTCAAGTTGACATCACAGCGTCTACATGTCAGGTTCTGTTTTTTAAGTTATTTTGGTGGCTCTTTTTGTTTGTCTTTTTAGAGGTTTTGTCTGCTTCCTGTTGTTTTCTGTGTTTCAGTCATTTCCATTCCCTGTACCATCAGTTCACTCTTCCTCGGTCAGCTTCTGCCCTGCCCACTCTCACCTGTTCCCTGTTGTCATTTTGCCCAGATGTCTCCGCTCCACTGATCAGTTTCTGTCCATAAAAGCCCTCAGTTTTCCACCTCACATCATTCTGACATTGTGCATGCTTCTTGAAGTTCTTGCCATGTTCCGTTCTCCTTCATGTCGCCTCAAGTTTTGCAGCTATGTCAGCCTTTTGCTCTTGTTAACAAAGTTCTTTTACTCAAGCTCAGGTCAGTCTGCATTCCTGGGTCCTACAGTACAAGTATAATACATCAAAAAACTCAATAATTCGAACTCAAATTACTGAATAAAAATTCAAGCAAATCATCAACATACCTTTGGTAAATATATATGTATTGTGGTAAGTCTTTCAATATTGCATATTTATACTAATTACCTAAATGTATACAAACCGGATTCCAAAAAAGTTGGGACACTAAACAAATTGTGAATAAAAACTGAATGCAATGATGTGGAGATGGCAAATGTCAATATTTTATTCGTAATAGAACATAGATGACAGATCAAAAGTTTAATCTGAGTAAATGTAACATTTTAAAGGAAAAATATGTTGATTCAAAATTTCACAGTGTCAACAAATCCCAAAAAAGTTGGGACAAGTAGCAATAAGTGGCTGGAAAAAGGAAATTGAGCATATAACGAACAGCTGGAAGACCAATTAACACTAATTAGGTCAATTGACAACATGATTGGGTATAAAAAGAGCTTCTCAGAGTGTCAGTGTCTCTCAGAAGCCAAGATGGTAAGAGGATCACCAATTCCACCATTGTTGCGCAGAAAGATAGTGCAGCAATACCAGAATGGTGTTACCCAGCGTAAAATAGCAAAGACTTTTAAGTTATCATCATCAACCGTGCATAACATCATCAAAAGATTCAGAGAATCTGGAACAATCGCTGTGCGTAAGGGTCAAGGCCGTAAAACTCTACTGGATGCTCGTGATCTCCGGGCCCTTAAACGTCACTGCACCTCAAACAGGAATGCCACTGTCAAGGAAATAACAGAATGGGCTCAGGAATACTTCCAGAAAGCATTGTCAGTGAACACAATCCACCGTGCCATCCGCCGTTGCCAGCTGAAACTCTACAGTGCAAAGAGGAAGCCATTTCTAAGCAAGCTCCACAAGCTCAGACGTTTGCACTGGGCCAGGGGTCATTTAAAATGGAGTGTGGCAAAATGGAAGACTGTTCTGTGGTCAGATGAGTCACGATTTGAAGTTCTTTATGGAACACTGGGACGCCATGTCATCCGGACCAGAGAGGACAAGGATAGCCCAAGTTGTTATCAACGCTCCGTTCAGAAGCCTGCATCACTGATGGTATGGGGTTGCATGAGCGCTTGTGGCATGGGCAGCTTGCATGTCTGGAAAGGCACCATTAATGCAGAGAACTATGTTCAGGTTCTAGAACAACATATGCTCCATCTAGACGTCATCTCTTTCAGGGAAGACCCTGCATTTTTCAACAAGATAATGCCAGACCACATTCTGCAGCAATCACAACATCATGGCTACGTAGGAGAAGGATCCGGTACTGAAATGTCCAGCCTGCAGTCCAGGGGCCTCATGTATCAACGGTGCGTACGCACAAAAACCTTGCGTACGCCATTTTCCACGCAAAACTCCGTATGTATCAAAACAGAACTGAACGTGGAAATGTGCGCAGCCCCACGCCAACTCCAGGGCTGGCGTACGCACGTTTCTGTGGTTTTGGTTCCATTGGCGACACTTAGAGGTGATTCTGAGAAACTGTTCATGATGTGAAAATCATTATTGTTCACACCAAACACACATGATTAACAATTATTACATCCACATGGACGCAATTAGAATATAACCTGCAAAAAATATAAAAAACAGAAAGACTGAATAGTTTTGCACAGCTTAAATTCTTGTTTTTTGTTTATTTTTAGCTGTTTTAGCAGTTGAAGAACGTGATGCATGATGGGACAAGACGACATTCCTCTGGTGCAGGGCATATTTAAATGAATTTGCATATTTATATGGAGGCGTGTCAAAGGCGGAGTCGGCCACTCTCTCATGTGCGCTCAATTCCACGTTGATTGTGATGTACAAAAGCAATGTGCGTGGATTCCGGCGTACGCACAGTTTGATACATCTGGATTTTTTTGTGCGTACGCCGTTTTCTGGATTTGACCGTACGTCACGTTTCAGTAAGAAGTCCACGCAAGTCTTTGTACATGAGGCCCCAGATCTTTCACCTATAGAGAACATTTGGTGCATCATAAAGAGGAAGGTGCGACAAAGAAGGCCCAAGAGAGGCCTGTATTAGACATGAATAGGAGAGCATTCCTATTTCTAAACATGAGAAACTGGTCTCCTCTGTCCCCAGACGTCTGTTGAGTGTTGTAAGAAGAAGGGGGGATGCCACACAGTGGTAAAAATTGACTTTTTGGGGATTTGTTGACGCCATGAAATTTTGAAACATTTTTCCCTTAAAATGATACATTCTCTCAGTTTAAACTTTTGATCTGTGATTTGTGTTCTATTCTGAATAAAATATTAGATGTTGGCACCTCCACATCATTGCATTCAGTTTTTATTCACAATTTGTTTAGTGTCCCAACTTTTTTGGAATCCGGTTTGTAATTGCACAGCAGTACAGTACCTTAATGACCAAAACATATTCCCAAAAGCAACAAAAGAGTTGATTTGATTGAAATAAACCAAGCACAGTAATACAACTGGTGATGGTATATGTTACAGTAGGAGGGCAGCCTGACAAACCTAAATGTGAGGAGACAGCAGTGTGTTGAGGTTTAATACAGGCGGACTGTGAGCAGCTGGAGGTTATTTATATCACCAGTGACCGGACATCTTATTATGGCTGAGGTTACAGATAAAGAATGAAGGAAGCCCAGCAGCTGCCACAACAAAACCCCTGACTGTTGCAGAAGGAGCTCTGCCGAACCGACAGGAACCTCTCACTGACTAACTTCTCATTTGACCCGAGCACCTTAACAAGTCACAGCCGATGAGAGACCGTGGTGTATCATTTATTAGCGCACGATTATTTTCAGAAACCTTTTAAAAGTCTTGTTTACTAAAATATCTCGCAGACCTGACCCTCCAAGCAAGCCCAACGTTATTGTGTGTTTTTTAGTTAGCGAACACAAAACTATAAATTAACAATAACGTAGAATTCACAACAAACACAACAATGCGTTAGCATGATTAGCATTCTTCAGATAATGAATTAAAACGATCCGACTGCTGCACCTTCAATGAGTTCAACTTTTTACCACAACGTTAATATCGCGTGCAGGGGTGACATCTCGTCAACCTGTACTTAAATGGACTAAATGTTGTCGCTGCTGAGTGTGCTGTGTGTGTGTCGCCGGGCCTCGATGTTCTCTCACCTGTTGTGACGGACGCCATGTTCACAATGAATGAGGAGCAGGCGGCGGCGCTCCGGTGACGCAACATCCGGTGTTGTGCCGGAAAATGTACTCCTGTCATTAAAAGCATAGATATTAATTGTTTAATATCTATGATTAAAAGCATCGGCCCCGTCACTGAAAGCCGAAAAGTAACGTGTTTTTTGACGTCCGGCTACTTGATCAATGATTACCAACAACTTTGCTCACAATATAAAGTATTTAGTGCGATACTTGCATATTGCACCTTATTTCTTATGGCTGGCTGCTCATATTCATTCAACCTTTATTTAGTCAGGTAAATCTTTTGAACCTCATGGGCTCATTTACGAAAGCGACCTGCTAAAACTAAAGAACAATGAACAGCAGTGGTAGAATTTCCTTAAACAATAAACAAACAAACAATAAACAATAGAAAACAAAAGAGAGAAAAAACAACAAAAGAAAGTTTTTTTTTTTAACAAAGTATCAAAAAACTAGCAAAACATTATAAGGTAGACGTATAAAATCAAAGACAGGAACAAATCTGCATTGGTTTTTGCCAGGATTCCAACAGATTCTGAAAACCATTTAGAGAAGTCAAGGTCGAGAGCTTCAGATCTTTTTGTAAGATATTCCATGAAGCAGGAGCAGAGTAGGAGAAGGCCCTTTTTCCAAGTTCAGTCCTCACTGACGGAACACTGCAGGTAATCATGTCCTGAGAGCGCACGCTGTAGCTGCACTCACGCAAAGACATGTAGGAGGAGATGTATGAGGGCAGCAGACCAAGAAGTGATTTAAAGATGAAAATGTACCAGTGGAAGAGTCTGCGTGAGGTTAATGATGTCCAGTTAACCAGTGAATACAGGGTGCAGTGGTGGGTACGATAATCACACAGCCAGTTATGAATCTTAGTGCACCATGATAGACAACATCCAACATCCGCAGGGTGCTTGTAGGAGCATTCATGTAGAGAATGTCACCGTCACAGTCCCCGTGACCCACATCTTTAATCTGTCCATAAGCCAAAACACCATCCCGGATGCTTGGAAAACAGCCTTCGTTCTTCCTCTGCTGAAGGGAGGTGACCCCAGAGGGTGACCCTACCTCACTGAACAACTATCGACCAATCTCTAAACTTTGCATTTTATCCAAGATCCTAGAAAAACTGATAAACTCTCAGATCAAAAATTATCTGGACTCATTTAACATTTTACCTCTTCATCAATCTGGTTTCAGGAAAAAACACAGCACAACAACTGCTTCTCTGAAGGTTCTTAATGACGTTGTTGAAGCATTGGATGCTAAGAATTATTGTGCTGCACTTTTCTTAGACTTGTCTAAAGCTTTTGACACTGTGGATCATAACATCCTGTGTCATAAGCTCTCAGAAATCGGTTTCTCTGATCACACCATCGGTTGGTTTTCTAACTATTTTTCCAATCGGAGGCAATGTGTTCAGCACATTGGTACTCAGCTATTTAACAGTTAAAAATGGTGTACCACAAGGCTCAGTTTTAGGACCAACCCTCTTTACAATCTACATAGCTAATGTAGGTCAGAGCATCCATCCCTGATGCATCCTTACATTTCTATGCTGATGATACAGTTGTTTATTG
>JBBPBX010012011.1:0-14244 GCA_038048925.1 Garcialebias charrua | reverse complement strand
TCACATTGGATCCTCTCAGACAGGAAGCCCCCCTCCACATCTGGAGCCTTCTTCAAGCAGCAGGACTGTCTCATGGAGACATCACCTTCTCTTTAGGTTCATTAAGGTTGTTCAGAAGTTGAGGAGCCGAGGTGGTGTAGAGGCAGGGCAGCCGGCTCAGGACCAGAAGGTCCCGGGTTCGATCCCCGGTCACTGCATACCTCGTTGTGTCCCTGGGCAAGACACGTATCCCTGAGTTGCTCCCGGTAGGACTGGCAGCACCTTGCATGGCAGTCTGCCGACTACCGGTGTATGAATGTGTGTATGAATGGGTGTATGAATGGGTGGATGGCTGGTACTGTGAAGCGCTTTGGGGCCCCTCACAGGGGGCTGGAAAGCGCTATACAGGTAAGCTCCATTTAAACTTCTCATTTATTCACCTCCATCTAAGCATTTGTTCGTCACCAACGTGCGCCGCAGCCTGGCTGCTCTGCTTCCACTCACTTCTTCTGTTCCTCCTTTTTGTTTGGGCATGTTGCACCTCCCACGCTACGGGCGTGACCACAACACACTTTTGGAGTTGTGCCCGTCAGCGAGTGGGGACTTTGGGGGGACTTTTGGGGACAGCGAGGCGGACATCTTCCCTGGGTCCTTTGCTCACCTGGGCGCTGTAAGAGGAACACGGAGAGGGAAGAGAGCCGGCGTTTCGGCGCAGAGAACCTCCTCTCCCCCCTCAGTCCTGCTTTCAGGTGCTCAGCCTCTGAGGAGAGGACTGGATGACTGCGCACACACTTATTGTGAACAGGGCATGAGGAGCTGTTGTGTCGTTGCTCCTGGGAAGATGGCGCCGCTGTACGTGGCCTGCCGTCCACCTCCGTCTGCAGGGATTGTGTTTTTTATTGTTTTTCATCTACAACATCGACTCGCTGCTGGGTCATGAACGTCATCAACTCTTAAAGACCGTGTAAAGTAAAATTAAATGTGTGTTTTTAGTTTGTCACATGGCATAAATATGTGTTATTAATCACCCATATAAATCTGACTGATTAAAAACATTGTTTACCTTATAAAATCAAGTCTCAAAAATCATGAAAAAACATAATTTTCCCTTGGTCTGAAACTGTGGGGGCGTGTCAGCGCGTGGGCGTGGTTTCAGCGCAGTACTGCGGCCTGCAGCTGATCTGTGTGTGGAGAGGCAGACAGCAGAGATCCAGTAAACCTGCTCTGTTTTTATCTGAGTTCTGGCTGTAACAGCAGCTACTTTTGAGATTCGCGAGTGAACGGCTCCACCGAGGCGAATTTATACGGCTGGAGCTGCAGGGGGTGGGGCTATACTTAAGAAGACCGTGTGACGAAACTCGGTCACATTTAAAACACGCCTAAAAAATCCTGAAACAGAAATATCTCTATACACAGTTTGATCTATAACTCCAAAATTAATTGAGCTACAATTTTGAGACTTTTCACTCATTTACAAGATTACAATTATGACATTTATAATGTTTATTGAAGAAAATATTGAAATTCACTTTACACGGTCTTTAAGTCTGCACCTGTCTGCCGCCTTTTTGATCATGATCTCTGGGCCCCCCTTGGACCCCCACCTCTGCTCGATGACGTCCCCGTTTACCTCCACGTGGCACGCTGCCCGCTCCAAGATGTCGCTCCAGGCGCTGTGGAAAACGGTCCGGGCGTCTTGTGCGGATCAAAGGCTGCCGTGGAAACGGTAATCTGAGCGTTTGCAGAGCAACAAGGAAACGATGAGCACACGTCCTGTGATGTCATCACCAGTGCAGACCAGTCAGAAGGTTTGGCCTTCGTTCTGCACGCTTCACCTGGATGTGAACCATGGGATGTTCACTGCCTGTTTACTTCGGTGGCGTGACAACAACATGCAGTTCCTCCACCTGCTCCATTATTCATGAGCTCCTGAAGAGGCTCCATGTTGGCTCTGGCTTGTTTTGCTTAGCGTCCCCCGTCACACAGACCCCATCCACCCACACTCAGGGTGAATTCTTAATAAAGTCTAAGAGCAGATCTTACAGCAGGCTCTTCTCCTGGCCTGCAGGCCAACACAGCTGCTGAAGGTTTGGGTGCTTCTCCAGGAACACGGGGCTAATGAACGAGACTGGAATGAATAAATCATCAGCGGCTGCAGAACCAGCGACTTCCCACTGGAGGGAAAACAGGTTGAAAGTTGTGCTGGACTTCTCCTCAGACACTTTGTGTACAGATCTTTTTGTAAGATATTCCAGGAAACAGGAGCAGAGTAGGAGAAGTTCCTTTTGTCTAGTTCAGTCCTCACTGATGGAACACTGCAGGTAATCATGTCCTGAGAGCGCACGCTGTAGCTGCACTCACGCAAAGACATGTAGGAGGAGATGTATGAGGGCAGCAGACCAAGAAGTGATTTAAAGATGAAAATGTACCAGTGGAAGAGTCTGCGTGAAGTTAATGATGTCCAGTTAACCAGTGAATACAGGGTGCAGTGGTGGGTACGATAATCACAGCCAGTTATGAATCTTAGTGCACCATGATAGACAACATCCAACATCTGCAGGATGCACCATGATAGACAACATCCAACATCTGCAGGATGCACCATGATAGACAACATCCAACATCTGCAGGATGCACCATGATAGACAACATCCAACATCTGCAGGATGCACCATGATAGACAACATCCAACATCTGCAGGATGCACCATGATAGACAACATCCAACATCTGCAGGATGCACCATGATAGACAACATCCAACATCTGCAGGTGCTTGTAGGAGCGTTCATGTAGAGAATGTCACCGTAATCAATGGAGGGAAGGAAAGTCACAGACACAAGGCGTTTCCTAACATTCAGAGTTAGACATGATCTGTTTCTGAAAAAGAAACCCAGTTTAACTTCCTGATGCTGCTCAATAATCCAGGTAGAAAAATCTAAAAATGCTAAATCTGGTCCTCTGGACATAAAAATATATATAAATAAATCAATAAATAAATCAATCAATAAAAAATATGAAACGTTTTGTCTTCCATCCAAACGATTTCTTCAGTCTGACTGAGGAAGTCTTTCGGATGGAAGACGACACATTTTTTTTTTTTAATGTTCAGAGGACCAGACTTAGCGTTTTTCAATCCAATTTAACTTTCAGTTTCTTCACTAGGTTTTCCACGTGGAGTTTAAAAGAGAGCTGTGAATCAACCAGGATACCCAAATATTTATAGGAATCAACAAACTCAATAGAGACACCATTTGAGGATAAAATCAGAGGAAGAACTGCTGGGACCAACTTCGTGTCTGAAAACATCTCTCTGGTTTTATCAGCATCCAGCAGCAGTTTGAGATGGAACCAGTGTGACTGGATGAAGCTGAATTCAGACTAGAAGCTGGAAAACAATAACAACTGTTTTAGCTCCACAGTAAACAACTGTGTCGTCGGCATAGAGATGGAAGGATGTGTCAGGAATATTCGACCTACATTATTTATATAATTTGTTAAAAGAGTGGGTCCTGAAACAGAGCCTTGTGGCACACCATTGGTGACCGTTAAATAAGATAAGATAGATCATTATTGATCCTGGAGGAAATTGTTGTGCCAGAACAAACACATGGAATCACACAAGATATACAGTAAAAAAAAAATAACAGAGAAGATAAAAATACCAACATTAAGGTCTAAAACAGGTCAGGTGCAGACAGAAACATTAAAATGTTTATTGTGGTGCAGGATTCATTTTATTGTCGTCTGTGTAGAAAGGGGGAGGGGCTGAAAAGTTTGATAGCCACAGGGAGGAAGGACATAGGAAACAGCTTGATGTACAATGTGATCTGACAAACCAGTATAATCAGGTCTCTCTTGTAAATGAGTCCTCGTGACTCAATGGCTACGTTCACACTGCAGGTCTTAATGCTCAATTCCGATTTTTTTTTTAAAATCAGATCTTTTGGTGTGAACGTTCACACTACATTTTAAATGCGACCTGCATCAGACCTGGCATGACTCCAGTGTGAACGCTCTACGTTGCAGAAGTGACCCGCATGTGCAGAAGAAAACATAGTGCGCTGATCAGTGCAGCTGTAGATGACTGACTATTGTGTGAAAACAGTATCTTCATCACAAATTCTCTGTGTTTTTTTCCCTTTCATTCTGAAAAACAGACCAAAAACGACTACAAAACTCTGCAGACACACTAAATAATCATAAAAACCAAATAAAAACCAAATAAAACAGCCAGTCTTACCTAAAATGATGTCTGAAATCCTTCTTCCCCCCCCCACCTTCTTCACCAAAACTACTGCTGCTGTGTTTCTGTGAGCAGAAATCAACATGGAGGAACATGGAGGAAAAAACGGTTCTGATTGGTTGCTTCACAATGTGGTGTGTTCAGGGAAACTCCAAAATTAGATTTTCGTTTTGAATTCATTGACTTTTTGTAATAAAAAATCAACTGATTGCTCGCACAGGGGCGCAATACTCGAACTGAAATTATCTGTCACATTTCTGGTTGTATTTTGAAGGAAATACACAACAAAATCAATATAAAAACACTACTTTACAAAGATTGGTGTCTCTGCTGTCCAACAGATTTGAATGCAACACTTCACATGCAGCTGTGCTTTGTTTAAAGTGGCTATTTATAGACATAACATCCATCCCGCATCTTTGCGGGCTTAGACCTCAGAGGGTTAAGACGTCCGCCTCGGTTCTGGTAAAGAGCTGTGATCAGCCTTGGACTGACGAGTCGTCGGTCCCGCAAGTCCAAGCTGGACTCCACACGTGTTTACCTTGTCAGTGTCGGTGATATTTGCTTTAGTCGGCAGAAGCCGTGGCAGTCGTGGTTTTTTGGCTCAAGATAACTTATTCCAGAAAGAAATTTAATTCAAAGTTCTGAGCTTGTACGCTCGGTTCGAAGTGGACTGATAACAAGCATGTTATCAGCCTGCATTGAAGAACGAAGGTCCTTTGCTCTTGACCAAACGTCCGACAGCTTGAAGAGAAAGTTCACATCACCTCTTCCTCTCAGGAACTCCTGGTTCCAGGAAAACTTGAAACCCTTAGTAGAGGATCTGAGATCTGTCCCTCTCCGATTGGTTCAAAAGAACCAGTCGAGGAGTTCCATTGTTGTTATCAGAGTACAAGGTTACAGTCAGAACAGAGAGAAATTGTTTAGGAAAAGTGTCTCAGTGAGGAGGCTTTCAGACGCTAGTGAGAGTTTTAGCTGAAACTCAACAAAAACAACTTCTGAGCAAGTCAGTTTGACATATCATCTGAACTTTGACACCTTTTCATTTGCAGAAATGACACAGCATATACATATGTGATCACAAGACACCTGTGTGACAGCACCTGTGTGACAGCACCTGTGTGACAGCACCTGTGTGACAGCACCTGTGTGAGTGGACGCGGGCGCACCTTGGCTGCCGCTGCTCCTCGTACTTTTGCTCCTTGTGCCTTTTTTGTTACTTTCTGCTATTTTTTCACCGAGCCTTGTTGGACATTTCTACCTTTCTACCATTCTTGAACACAGAGTGCGGCAGGCGCGAGCCTGTGCACAGCACCTGTCTGAACGGACGCGGACATTTCTACTTTTTTTTTAAAACCTTTCTACTTTTCTTGAACGCAGAGTGCGGCAGGCGCGAGCCTGTGCACAGCGTCTGTGCAAGCGGACGCAGACATTTCTACCTTTCTACCTTTCTTTGAACCTTTCTACCTTTCTTGAACACGGAGTGCGGCAGGCGCGAGCCTGTGCATAGCACCTGTGTGAACGGACGCGGACATTTCTACCTTTCTTTGAACCTTTCTACCTTTCTGTGATTAAGTTTTAGAGCAACTGTCTTTTCTGACTGCGTTGTGGATCTGCAAACATTATAAGTTGCCGGTCAAAGCAGATGACCGCTTGTCCTGAGCCTGGTTCTGCTAGAGGTTTCTTCCTTCTAAAAGGGAGTTTTTCCTTTCCACTGATGCCATTGTGCTTGCTCAGGATGGGAGATCGTGGCGAAGCCAAGATTTGACTTGTTTGCTGGATTCATTAGATAGAAAACTTTACTAGTCTAACCGGAATTTTAATAGTAGGAGCTGCTAGCTCCCGCTAGCTTCAACACGAATTTAGCTTCGAGAACCACGTAGCTGCACTTATTGTTCGCTTACCTGCTGCCTCTCTCAACTTCCTGTGTCCTTTGGACTGTTCTGGACTCTCTCCTGTACTCCTTCAAGGTAATGCTCGTTCGAGTTACATCTCTCTGCTTCTTGTATATCTTTTTCGGAGCCGTGGGCCTGCTGCTAGCGGCTAGCTCCGTGTTAGCTTCCACCGGCTCGTGGATGTTGACTTACTCCGCTTCGCAGTTGTTTGAACTTAACAACTGCTCCATTCCTCCTTCTGTTTCCACCATCAAACAACTGGGACTTCTGCGTAGACCTCGTTACATCCATAGAAGCTCTCGAAAGAAATTTGTTTATTCAAAACAAGCGAGCTCGGACTCGATTGTTTCTGTCTGGACTGAGAGACGTGTCGCACCTCGATGTCGTCATCAGAACGCTGCGTCTGTAGTCCCTTGTAGTCCACAGCGCACAAAGTGGCAAGGAAAACGTGGAGTGGACTTCAGTCTGCTTAAACCGGTTCAAAAAGCTCCTATTCCAACTGGTATTAAATTAGAACTTTTCAATGTGCAGTCACTATCCAACAAATCATGTTTAATTCATGATCACATTCTGGAGAAGAACTTGGACCTCATGTATCTTACAGAAACGTGGCATCCACCGGATGTGTTCAGTTCTCTGAACGAAGCTTGTCCTTCTGGTTACAGCTATCTGCAGAGAGCACTGGCCGCGGTGGTGGTCTGGCGGTAATTTATCGCAGTAATTTAAAATTGTCTCATCTGTCTTCTCATGACTTTTCTTCTTTTGAATGTCTGGCTTTCAGCTTCAAAGCCCCACTCCTGATGAATATTATATTAATTTATAGGCCTCCCAAACCGCATGTTTTATTTAACTCAGAGATGCATGACCTCCTCACTTTTTTCTGTACCTCCCCTGTGAAGACTATTTTTCTTGGCGACTTAAATATCCACGTGGACAATTCTTCTTCACCTCTGGCAACAGATTTTAAGTCTCTTTTGGACTATCTTAATCTCACTCAACATGTTGACGCTAGTGCATTAACAGAATAACCGAGTTTTCGACAGGTCGAGTGCTTTGACTTCTATCGAGGCTTTTTTGTCCAACTCGGGTACCCGTAGTGACGTCATCACGTGATAAAAACAGAGCGCGCGGTAGCTTTTAGCTTTTAGTAGACGCTACAAAATGGATTCCTTTGTGCGCACGGATCTATGAAGCTGGTCCAGTCTTGTCAAAAAGGTAAAACAGTTTATAATTTTATAAATTGCGCCACTCATTGAAACATCCTGTTGACGTTCTTTGCTTCAACACCGTAGTAGATTGTTGTGACAGCAGAGGGCAGTGTTTTATTGCAGGTCCCATATATAACACGGTTGAAACGGCTTCATCTCTCTCGTTTCACAAACAAAAAAACAAATATTCATCTCTCTAGAGCTATTAAAAATCTATAAACACAATCTCTAAAAGTAAACCTAAATTGCACAGCTGCAGGCGGTGGTACGGTGTGGCTGTGGCCCAATTTGTTTTTTAAGTTTCGGTTTTCATCGCCTTATACTTTCACTTTTAATATTATTAATATAACTAATAGTTTTGTTTTTCCTGTGACTTATGTGCAGTATGATAAATGATAGGAGCATAATAAATGCTCCCAATGCTTTGTTGGTCTTTTTTTTCTTTTTGTAAAGACGTTTTTAGGCATTTATATTTATTTATTTATTTTGCATCGTAAGACACTGTGACGTCATCGGCTACTCGAGCGTCGTTCGAGTTTTTTTATGTTAATGTCGAGGTTAAAAATTATGTACTCGTTCAACCCCTAGTTGACGCCCTTACGCACAGCAGGGGGCATACTCTGGATTTGGTGATTACAGACACTGTACTCGTCAATAACTTATCTGTATATGACCTGGGTGTCTCAGACCATAGGGTCATCTCCCTGGAAGTGCCTTCTTCTTCGTCTGCTTCAAACCCAAAACGACCTATCCAGTTCCGTGACCTTAAAAACATTTCCCCTGATGTTCTGTCTGCTGATCTTCACACCCTGACCGCTGTCAATCATCCTTCTGCAGATGACTCTGTGGATTACTACAACCAATCTCTTCGGGAGCTCCTGGACCTACACGCCCCCTTGAAGACAAGACTGGTGTCTTTCTCGCGTTCAGCCCCTTGGTACACTGATGAGCTGCGCAAGATGAAGGCAACTGGCCGTGCTATTGAGAGACGTGTAAAATCATCTGGTCTCTCTGTGCATAAGCAGGCATATAAAGAACATCAGAAAGCGTACGCCTATTCTCTTAAAGAAGCACGCTCCAAATATTATTCTAACATCATCAACACCTGCCCTGGAAACTCTAAACAGCTCTTCTCCACAATAACTCGTCTGCTTAATCCCATTAAACAAACTCTTGAGGACTCTGCTCAAAAATGCGACCTGTTTCTTTCATCTTTTAAAACCAAAGTTGACACTATCAGATCTCAGCTCCACAACCTCCCTGTTCTCAGTGTGCCACCTACCCGTCTGCATTCTGGGACCCTAAACAGCTTTGACGAAGTTGTTCAGAGTGAGGTGGAGGCCATCATCAAGAAAATGAAGCCTTCATCCTGCGCCCTGGATCCTTTCCCCTCGTCTCTCATAAAAACCAATCACTCTGCAATAGGCCCACTAATCACTCAAATAATAAATCAGTCTCTACAATCTGGTCATGTTCCACTGCCTCTAAAAACTGCCATCATTAGGCCTCTTCTGAAAAAATCTAATTTGGATCCCGACATTTTTTCTAATTACCGCCCAATTTCACACCTCCCTTTTCTGTCTAAAGTGCTGGAAAAAGCTGTTGCTGCTCAGCTGCAGGACCACCTACAACAACACTCCCTGTATGAGAAGTTCCAGTCTGGATTCAGAGCAGCTCACAGTACAGAGACTGCATTGCTGAGAGTTACCAATGATGTCCTCTTGGCTGCTGACACTGGCTCTCCCTCCATCCTTGTCCTCCTTGACCTCACTGCAGCCTTCGACACTGTGGACCATAGTATCCTCCTCCACCTGTCTTCATGTGGAGGTCGGTCTCTACGACACCGTCCTGGACTGGTTCAAATCTTTCCTCTCCAATAGGTTGGAATGTGTTAGTCTTGGCAACGCCACATCCCAGACAGTCTGTGTCTCCTGTGGTGTCCCTCAGGGGTCAGTTCTGGGGCCCCTGCTGTTTTCCCTTTACATGCTGCCTTTAGGTCAAATTATTAATCAGTTCAACATTTCTTTTCACTGTTATGCCGACGATACACAGCTTTACATCAGGACTGGAGCATCCTCATCTTCCACCCTGTCATCTCCATCTTCACTCACTGCCCTCTCTGCCTGCCTGGAGGCAATTAGGGCATGGATGAATCAGAACTTTCTTCAATTAAACTGCTCCAAGACTGAGGCCATACTGATTGGCACCCTTCACCAGGTACAAACATCTCCTATAACAACACTTTCCTTTTCTGAACAAAATGTCCCCCTCTCCACCTCTGTTACTAATCTTGGAATAAAAATGGACTCCTATCTTACATTTGAAAATCACATTAAGCTTCTGTTTAAAACTTGCTTCTTCCATCTTTGAAACATCTCCAGACTTCGCCCATCTCTAACTTTTTCCGATGCTGAGAAGCTCGTCCATGCTTTTGTCTCCTCCAGGCTCGACTACTGCAACTCCCTGTTTATTGGAATCCCTGGCAAAAACCTTCAGAAACTTCAATATATTCAAAACAGTGCAGCAAGGATCTTGTTGAGAGTTCGTAAATTTGAACATATTACGCCCATTCTCCATAACCTTCATTGGCTTCCTGTCGCCTACAGAATTCAGTACAAAACTGCTCTCATTACACATCAATGCTTACATGGAGCTTCACCAGATTATCTGAAGGATATTCTTATTCCATACTCATCCACCCGGTCGCTGCGGTCACAGAACAGTAATCTCCTTCACATTCCGAGAACCAAATTAAGGACCATGGGAGACCGGGCTTTCAGTGTGGCTGCCCCCCGCCTGTGGAACTCTCTTCCTGACTGTCTGAGAGCCCCACAGTCTGTGGTTGACTTTAAGAGCGGCTTGAAGACCTTTCTTTTCAACCGAGCATACTCTACCTCCTCATGATTCTACTTTTGATCTTAGTTGATATTGTTATTGATTTTACTTGTTTTATTACTTGTTTTATTGACATTTAATTCTGTTGCACCTTGTAGCACTTTGAGATTTTCATTAATGAAAAGTGCGTTATAAATTGAATTCATTATTATTATTATTATTATTATTATTATTATTATTATTATTATTATTATTATATTATCCATCCATCCATCCATTTTCTTCCGCTTATCCGGGGTCGGGTCGCGGGGGTAGCAACCTAAGTAGGGAGGCCCAGACTTCCCTCTCCCCAGCCACTTGGAGCAGCTCCTCTGGGGGAATCCCAAGGCGTTCCCAGGCCAGCCGAGAAACATAGTCCCTCCAGCGTATCCTGGGTCTTCCTCTGGGTCTCCTCCCGGTGGGACATGCCCGGAACACCTCACCAGGGAGGCGTCCAGGAGGCATCCTAACCAGATGCCCGAGCCACCTCAACTGGCTCCTCTCGATGTGGAGAAGCAGCGGCTCTACTCCGAGTCCCTCCCGGATGACTGAGCTTCTCACCCTATCTCTAAGGGAGAGTCCAGCCACCCTGCGGAGAAAACTCATTTCAGCCGCTTGTATCCGAGATCTTGTTCTTTCGGTCATAACCCAAAGCTCATGACCATAGATGAGGGTGGGAACGTAGATCGATCGGTAAATTGAGAGCTTTGCCTTTTGACTCAGCTCTCTCTTCACCACGACAGACCGGTACAGCGCCCGCTTCACTGCGGACGCTGCACCTATCCGCCTATCGATCTCACGCTCCAGTTTTCCCTCATTCGTGAACAAGATCCCGAGATACTTAAACTCCTCCACTTGGGGCAGGACCTCCTCCCCGACCCGGAGAGGGCATGCTACCCTTTTCCGGCTCAAGACCATGGCCTCGGATTTGGAGGAACTGATCCTCATCCCGGCCGCATCGCATTCAGCTGCAAACCGCTCCAGTGAAAGCTGTAGATCACGATCTGATGAAGCCAATAGGACCACATCATCTGCAAAAAACAGAGAAGCGATTCTAAGGCCACCAAAACGGATCCTCTCAACACCTTGGCTGCGCCTAGAAATTCTGTCCATAAAAGTTATGAACAGAATCGGTGACAAAGGGCAACCTTGGCGGAGTCCAACTCTCACCGGAAACGAGCCTGACTTACTGCCGGCAATGCGGACCAAGCTCTGACACCGGTCGTACAGGGACCTAACAGCCCATATCAATGGGCCTGGTACCCCATACTCCCGGAGTACCCCCCACAGAACCCCCCGAGGGACGCGGTCGAATGCCTTTTCCAAGTCTACAAAGCACATGTAAACTGGTTGGGCAAACTCCCACGCACCCTCCAGGACCCTGTTGAGGGTGTAGAGCTGGTCTAGTGTTCCACGACCAGGACGAAAACCACACTGCTCCTCCTGAATCCGAGGTTCGACTATCCGACGGACCCTCCTCTCCAGAACCCCTGAATAGACCTTACCAGGGAGGCTTAAGAGTGTGATCCCCTATAGTTGGAACACACCCTACGGTCCCCCTTTTTGAATAGGGGAACCACCACCCCAGTCTGCCAATCCAAGGGAACTGCCCCCGATGTCCACGCGATATTGCAGAGTCGCGTAAGCCAACACAACCCCACAACATCCAGAGCCCTAAGGAACTCAGGACGAATCTCATCCACCCCCGGAGCCTTGCCACCGCGGAGCTTTTTAACCACCTTGGCGACCTCCGCACCAGAGATTGGAGAGCCCGATCCAAAGTCCCCAGGCTCCGCTTCCTCAGTGGAAGACGTGCCAGTAGGATTGAGGAGGTCTTCGAAGTATTCCGCCCACCGACTCACAACATCCCGAGTTGAGGTCAACAGCACGCCATCCCCACCATAAATGGTGTTGGTCGCGTACCGCTTTCCCCCCCTGAGACGCCGGATGGTGGACCAGAATCGCCTCGAAGCCGTACGGAAGTCATTCTCCATGGCCTCTCCGAACTCCTCCCACGCCCGAGTTTTTGCCTCAGCAACCACCCGAGCCGCATGCCGCTTGGACTGCCGGTACCTATCTGCTGCTTCCGGGGTCCCACAGGCTAAAAAGGCCCAATAGGACTCCTTCTTCAGCTTGACAGCATCCCTCACCGCCGGTGTCCACCACCGGGTTCGAGGGTTGCCACCACGACAGGCACCAACAACCTTGCGGCCACAACTCCGATAAGCTGCCTCGACAATAGAGGCGCGGAACATGGTCCACTCGGGCTCAATGTCCCCCGCCTCCCTCGGAACGTGTTCAAAGCTCTCCCGGAGGTGGGAGTTAAAGCTCCGTCTTACGGGAGACTCTGCCAGACGTTCCCAGCAGACCCTCACAATACGTTTGGGTCTGCCAGGTCTGACCGGCATCCTCCCCCACCATCGGAGCCAACTCATCACCAGGTAGTGGTCAGTTGACAGCTCCGCCCCTCTCTTCACCCGAGTGTCCAGGACATGCGGCCGCAGATCAGATGAGACGACAACAAAGTCGATCATTGAACTGCGACCTAGGGTGTCCTGGTGCCAAGAGCACATATGGACACCCTTATGCCTGAACATGGTGTTTGTTATGGACAATCCATGACGAGCACAGAAGTCCAACAACAGAACACCACTCGGGTTCAGATCAGGGGGGCCGTTCCTCCCAACCACACCCCTCCAGGTCTCACTGTCATTGCCCACGTGAGCGTTGAAGTCCCCCAGCAGAACAAGGGAGTCCCCAGGAGGCGCACCCTCCAATACCCCCTCCAAGGACTCCAAAAAGGGTGGGTAATCTGCGCTGCCGTTTGGCGCATAGGCACAAACAACAGTCAGAGCCCGTCCCCCCACACGTAGGCGAAGGGAGGCTACCCTCTCGTTCACCGGGGTGAACCCCAACGTACAGGCACCGAGATGGGGGGCAACAAGTATGCCCACTCCTGCTCGGCGCCTCTCACCAGGGGCAACTCCAGAGTGGAAGAGTGTCCAACCCCTCTCAAGGAAACTGGTTCCAGAGCCAGAGCCATGCGTTGAGGTGAGTCCGACTATTTCTAGCCGGAACCTCTCAACCTCACACACTAGCTCAGGCTCCTTCCCCACCAGAGAGGTGACATTCCATGTCCCAATGGCCAGCTTCTGTAGCCGAGGATCAGACCGCCAGGGTCCCCGCCCTCGGCCACCACCCATTCCACAATGCACCCGACCCCTTTGGCCCCTCCCACAGGTGGTGAGCCTATGGGAAGGGGGACCCACGTCTCCTCTTCGGGCTGTGCCCGGCCGAGCTCCATGGGTGAAAGCCCGGCCACCAGGCGCTCGCCAACGTGCCCCTCCTCCGGGCCTGGCTCCAGAGTGGGGCCCCGGTGACCCGCGTCCGGGCGAGGGAACATTGTTTCCATTTATTTTACTCATCATAAGGGGTCTTTGGGCTGCGCTTTGTCTGGTCCCTCACCTAGGACCTGTCTGCCTTGGGTGACCCTACTAGGGGCATAAAGCCCCTGACAGCATAGCTCCTAGGATCATTGGGACACTCAAACCCCTCCACCACGGTAAGGTGGCAGCCCAGGGAGGGGTATTATTATTATTATTATTATTATTATTATTATTATTATTATTATTATTATTATTATTATTATTATTATTATTATTATTATTATTATTATTATTGTTATTATTATGGGATCATAAGACATATTGTAAATTACAACACTGTTCATGAATAAACACAGGTGATGCTCTGATTATTTACATTAGAATAAAATCAAAGATAGAAATAGTCTCTTTTGGTGACTATGTTCTCAGATTACAATTAATGGAATAATTTGTAGTAAATGTCTTGCTTTACTGAGAGGTCAGTAAAGGTCATCTCTGGAACAGTTCAAAAATACAAAGGTATATCAGAGCGGGCACGGTCATGTCCACTACACATCCATCCACCCACCCACCCATCCATCCATCCATCCATCCAACCACCCACTCATCCATCCATCCACCCACCCACCCATCCATCCACCCACCCACCCATCCATCC
>JBBPBX010012010.1:39927-54825 GCA_038048925.1 Garcialebias charrua | reverse complement strand
TGCTTTGGGCACCATGTGCAGGGGGGAGGCCCACGGGCTGTTTGAGCGCTGCACGATGCCTAAATGCTCCATGTTAGCAAACTCTTCCTGTGCTATTGCTAGCTTAGTAGCATCGAGGCGGCGTGCACGTGCGAACACCGGGGGGCCTGTTGTGGGAATATAATGTTCAACCCCATGCTTTGTGTTTGTGTTGGCAAAGTTAGGAACAGTCAGCGAGGGAAACTCAGACAATAAACGCTGAAACACATTACCCGAAGCTAAAAAGTTAGCATGCATTAAAGGCCCAGCTCCTCGCGTCTCACAAGGCAGTGACGAGAACGACACAGCGTCTATTAAACGCCTGTTAGCCATATCAACCAGGAGCCCGTGAGCACAAAGAAAATCAGCCCCTAAAATAGGGACTGAGCTAGCAGCTACCACAAAGTTCCACTGGAAGTCTCGTTCATGGAAACGAACAGTCACCAACCTTTCACCAAACGTCTTGATGGGTGAGCCGTTAGCCGCGGTTAGCTGCGGCCCGCAGCCTTCAGCCAACGTGTCGGAGCCAGACGGGGGAACAAGGCTCTTCTGCGAACCAGAGTCCACCAGGAACCGCCTCCCCGACCTCGAGTCTTCGATGAAAAGCAGCCTTTCCTTGTCGCCAACGGCCGCGGCTGCTAGCGTGCGTTGGCGTTGTCGTTTCCCTGAGGCTTGTAGCTGCACGGCGGAACACACCGTCGTGCTTTGGCGCCAAAACGCGCGTGGTAGAAACAAAAGGTGGCTCCTGTCCGCCTGCGGCTAGCGACCCCTGCTACCACCGATGGCTCGTCCGGCGCTGAGGGCGTTGCTTGAAGCTCGGGCGCTGCTGGAGATCCGTGGGCCGCCATCTGGACTTCGAAGGTCCTTGTCGTTAGAAGAATGCGGTCAGCTTCTCCGGCCAGCGCGCGGTAATTCTTCTGCTGAAGAAGCGGGGAGTTTGCCAGGACATTACGCACTGGTGCTGGGAACTTGCGGAGGAGAAGGTGGCGGAAAAGGAACTCGCAGTCGCCTGAGCCCCGCAAGGCTAACATGCCCTCCACTAGCTCCAGAGCTGTGCCATCGCCCAAACCGGGGAAGGAAAACAGTTTCTCCGCGCGCTCCGCGTCTGAAAGTGTATAACGCTGCAGAAGAAGCTCTTTGAGTGCGGCGTATTTTCCTTGTGCAGGAGGGTCCTCGAGCAGGCTCATTACCCGCTGGGCTGACCGTGGGTCCAGCGCCGCGACCACATGGTGGTATTTGGTGTCGTCTGAAGAAATCCCGCGAAGGACGAACTGCGATTCGACGTGAGCAAACCACGCCGGAGCGGCGTTCAGCCAGAAGTCCGGCATCCTGGCGGACACCGCAAAAGCGAGCGAGGCCGCCTGTGGGGGTTCCACCACAGGGGACAGCTGAAGGGAGCTGGCTGTAGCTTCATGCGTCGACATATTCAGCTCACGAGGGTCACCAATTGTAGGAGGTGGTGAAGAGACGACACAGGAGACGGGATGCAGGTCTTCACTTTATTCACTCCTACTTTCAACTGGCGGGAAAACCACCCAACACCGCCTTATATACCAACATAACATCCGGTCCTCTGGACCTTTCACAATAAAAGCATCCTTAACACATTCGGTCCACTGGGTGTGAGTAGAGCCCCCTAGTGGTCCACCACAGTATACCCAGATCAAAAATGAAGGATGTAAAAGGAGCTCAATTCATTTTCAATGGGGAAGAAAATGGTGGAAAAGGCTAAATATTTCAAAAAGCTAAAGTTGCACCAATACCAACAGTCCTCTCCTGAAAGAGCTGAACGTTTTGATATATGAATTGTTGAAAAAGCATTTTCAATTGTAGGAGTTAGATGCCGAAACTTGTACGGAAGAAAACTGGTGCTCAATAGTGTGAATGCTTCACAAACATTCACACAGTAATGTAAGAAAACTAAAATATTTTGACGAACAGATCAACCTGAGCACAAAGAGCTGCAGGCAGTGATTAAAAAGTGTATTTTGTGTCCCCGTGATGGACAAAACTAACATCACATATAAAGATGAAACGTTACTCTCATTTTTGTGTCAATTCAGGGATTTTAGCTGCTTTTAAAACCACTGTCATGTGTGTGAGATGTATTCACTGAAAAAAAAAAATCTAAACATGGCATTCAGCATGTGCTCTGTGACCAGGTGGATATGAAATCAAACATGTCTGCTAATGTAGACCAGACACACAAAAATAACAAAATTAATCGGCACAGTATTTCCTTATACAGTACTGTATTGATTTATCCTTAAGTTAAAAATTTCTAAACAACATTTGAAAACTTCCAAGTGAGTTTGTTAAAGAGCAAGTGACTGATTAGACATTAAACTTACTGGACTAGCAGAACGTTTGCAAAAGCCTGTACTGTTTTTATTGCGCTCCAACGCCCTGCTGCTTTTTTTTAATCGGTTCCCTCTAGGTCACCAGTCATCCTCCTCCATCCTCATTCCAACCCCCATGTACATCCTTATATCTATCTAGCACTTTGAGATTTTTATTAATGAAAAGTGCGGTATAAATTGAATTTATTATTATTATTATTATCTCCTCTTTGTCTTTTTCCTGGCAGCTGCATTTCTAACATCCTTCTACCAATATACCCACTGTCCCTCCTCTGGACATGTCCAAACCATCTCAGTCTGGCCTCCCTAACTTTATCTCCCAGTTGTTCAACATGTGCTGTACCTTTGATGATCTCATTATAATCTTAGCCATCCTCCTCACTAAGGAGAACCTCAGCATCTTCATTCTGTTCTTTCTCCTGTCTTTTTGTCCATGTCTTTGTCTCCAGTTCATACAACATAGCTGGTCTCACCACTGTCTTGTAAACTTTTCCTTTGACCTTTGCTGACACCTTTTTGTCACAAATCACTCCTGAAACTTTTCTCCATCCACTCCATCCTGCCTGGACTCTCTTCTTCACCTCTTTACCACATTTCCCATTTTCCTGGACAGTGGACCCCAAGTACTTGAAGTCCTGCACCTTTGTGACCTCTGCTCCTTGTAGCCTCACTGTTCCACTGGCCTCACTCTCATTCACACACATGCCGGTATACAGATACAGGTCCTTCTCAAAAAATTAGCATATTGTGATAAAGGTCAGTATTTTCCATAATGTAATGATAAAAATGAAACTTTCATATATTTTAGATTCATTGCACACCAACTGAAATACTTCAGGTCTTTTATTGTTTTAATACTGATGATTTTGGCATACAGCTCATGAAAACCCAAAATTCCTGTCTCAAACAATTTGCATATTTCATCTGCCAATAAAAGAAAAGTGTTTTTAATACAAAAAAAGTCAACCTTCAAATAATTATGTTCATTTATGCACTCAATACTTGGTCGGGAATCCTTTTGCAGAAATGACTGCTTCAATGCGGCGTGGCATGGAGGCAATCAGCCTGTGGCACTGCTGAGGTGTTATGGAGGCCCAGGATGCTTCGATAGCAGCCTTAAGCTCATCCAGAGTGTTGGGTCTTGCGTCTCTCAACTTTCTCTTCACAATATCCCACAGATTCTCTATGGGGTTCAGGTCAGGAGAGTTGGAAGGCCAATTGAGCACAGTACCATGGTCAGTAAACCATTTACTGTACCAGTGGTTTTGGCATGTGAGCAGGTTCCAGGTCGTGCTGAAAAATGAAATCTTCATCTCCATAAAGCTTTTCAGCAGATGGAAGCATGAAGTGCTCCAAAATCTCCTAATAGCTGCATTGACCTAGCCTGGTTAAACCCAGACCCTTGTCCTTCACTTCGCTTTGTACTAGGGTCTGGGACTTCTCCCATAGACAACGATTTCTCCGGTAGATTTTTGACCGGACCAATCAGAGAACAGAAGGCGGAGTTTTGAACGACGTCGACTGACGTCGTCAGTTAAAATGGCTGCCGCCACGAAGGAATTTTCATGAAAACAAGGTAAAAAACTATTATTTCTTTGCTGAGAAAAAATATATTTCTTAGCTGACGTTATATCAGAAGTGTTCCTGAGCTTAACAGTTCCTAAATCAATTCACGAAATGGTCAAATCTGCTGGATTTAAATTGTTTCGGTTTGACATTTTCCAAACAGCCTCGGGTGCGCTACGAAAATAAATGATAAAAAATCGAATTTTATCTCAAATGTTTCATCTAGGCCAACAGTCAGTAAATTAGAGCCATATAATTACACACTGGTAGCAGAAAAAATATCCACCGAGTGGTTTCTGAGCTATTTATCTGAATAGCCTGGACCTCGCCAGGCTAAACTAACAAAACTCCGCCTTCTGTTCTCTGATTGGTCCGGTCAAAAATCTACCGGAGAAATCCTTGTCTATGGGAGAAGTCCCAGACCCTAGTACAAAGCGAAGTGAAGGACAAGGGTCTGGTTTTAACCAGGCTAGCATTGACCCTGCCCTTGATAAAACACAGTGGACCAACACCAGCAGCTGACATGGCACCCCAGACCATCACTGACTGTGGGTACTTGACATTGGACTTCTGGCATTTTGGCATTTCCTTCTCCCCAGTCTTCCTCCGGACTCTGGCACCTTGATTTCCGAATAAATAATTTCCCGTTATTGATATATAAGAGGAGGAGAGGGAGGAGGCCCAGAGGAAGACCCAGGACACGCTCGAGGGACTATGTTTCTCAGCTGGCTTGGGAACACCTTGGGATTCCCCCGGAGGAGTTGGCCCAAGTGGCTGGGGAGAGGGAAGTCTGGGCCTCCTTACTTAGGCTGCTACCCCCGCGACCCGACCCCGGATAAGCGGAAGAAAATGGATGGATGAATATATAAGAAAAAAATGAGACCGGGTTGATTTTTTTAAACCCTTTATTTCGTCTCATTACCACGAGAACTCGTTTTCAAGAGAGACCTGTTTAGGGAGCAGATGGTGGGGGTCAAGGGCCTTGCTCAGGGGCCCAGAGTGCGGCGAATGAGGATGGAGGCAGGTGTGGGTGTTTCACCTTTTCCACCCACATTTTTTGATGTTGTCGGTACCGGGGCTTGAGCCGGCGATCTTCCGATCACAGGCTCACCGTCTCTAACCTCTGTGCCAGTCCACTTACATGTTTATTTTACATGTTAGTGGTCTGCCGCAATGGGGAACGGATTCTGTCAAGCAGCTTCTCTTTATATGTGCGTGACTTTGAACCGGAAACTCGAGCAGACAAAGTCCACGTTACAGTTCGTTCAGTTCTGTCTCAGCCAAGAAAGTGAGTCACTTCACGTGAATTTCTTGCCTTGGGTACAGAAAAAACACGCGCATCGTGACGTCTTCACAACCTAGACAGCCTATTGGTCGAAAAACGTATGACGTCAAAGGATTAGCCAATAGTCCGCGACACGAGTTCCCGTGTAGTATCGCGAGATGTCCGGTTACATAAATTCTCTACGCGACTTGACAATCGGCCATTTCGTCAGTGCAGGCCGTCAGACGTAAAGTGCAGTGGGGATACCGGTTACCTGAAAGGCACATCTAAAACATCGCAACATGAATGAAACAGCTATCTCATTCGCTAAGGACTTCTTGGCTGGCGGAATCTCCGCTGCCATTTCCAAAACAGCCGTCGCCCCGATTGAGAGAGTGAAGCTTCTCCTTCAGGTAAGAGAAGAAAAAAACTTCCGGAAGACAGTCTGCGTTAGCCGGCTAGCTCGTATATTCCCGCTGGAGTACACGCTGTCCTGACACATCCACCGGCTTATAACTTTAGATGTGGGTTTAATGCGTGTGGTTGTAAGATTTAGAGAGTTTAGATGAGTGATGCGCTCTTAAATCTGAGGTCATCGCAGAAAGTGAAATGACCTACAGGCTGCCAAGTGCTAGCTTAACGCGTTAACCTTAGCCGGCTAGCTAACAAAGGACAAACCTGACGCGGCGATGGTACACTTTGTACAAGCTAGTTACTACTCCTTCAGCCTATTTATACCTCGTGTACATCTACTACAGTGACAACTTAACATTATATTACAGACGTGTTAACATTTAGCTGTCGACATAATCTTCAGGGTGGCTAATGAACCGCTAAAACTTGTAGACGACTTGAAGCCGGGTGGACAAGTTTTACATCCGTTTTTTGCGCATGCTGCTCAATGAATGACTAATGACTACAAAAACATTTTCAATCAGTTTTTAACTATTTCAATAAAGGAATGTCTTTCTTTCAATGAATCAAATTAATTTGCAAATTTATCTAGCGATCGCCATCAATGAGTGCTGGGATTTTGACAGCTCTTGTTCAGAACACACCCATGAGTAATTTTCTCGACGTTTTTTGCACAATACAAGGTCACCACAAGAAGGTTTTGCGATTGTCATATGCCCAGCAGTTAATTGGCTGTCCTTATTTGAACGCTTTTCTTTTTCATTTATTCCAGGTCCAACATGCAAGCAAACAGATCACCGTAGACAAGCAGTATAAAGGCATCATGGACTGCGTTGTCCGTATCCCCAAGGAGCAGGGATTCCTTTCCTTCTGGAGAGGTAACCTTGCCAATGTCATCAGATATTTCCCCACCCAGGCCCTCAACTTTGCCTTCAAAGACAAGTACAAGCAGGTCTTCCTTGATGGCGTGGACAAGCGCACGCAGTTCTGGAGGTACTTTGCCGGTAACCTGGCCTCTGGTGGAGCTGCTGGAGCCACCTCGCTCTGTTTCGTGTACCCCCTCGACTTCGCCCGTACCCGTCTGGCTGCGGACGTAGGAAAGGCTGGACAAGGAAGAGAATTCAATGGTCTGGGTGACTGCCTAGCTAAAATCTTCAAGTCTGACGGTCTTAAAGGGTTGTACCAGGGCTTCAATGTGTCCGTGCAGGGCATCATCATTTACAGGGCTGCGTACTTCGGCATCTACGACACAGCTAAGGGTATGTTCGTGTCACACTGATCGTGCATTTGGTGGGTTAAGTCTTTAATTTCTGGCTGCTAATTTTTACCTCCTCTCGTCTTTGCAGGTATGCTTCCAGACCCCAAGAACACCCACATATTGGTGAGCTGGATGATTGCACAGACTGTAACAGCCGTCGCTGGCCTGACCTCATACCCCTTCGATACTGTCCGTAGACGTATGATGATGCAGTCCGGACGCAAAGGAGGTGAGTGTGACCATATTATTGGGACTGCGTGCAGTCACGCTCATAAATATGGTGGTTATTTTCCATCTTAATCTTAACTTATTCTTTCCTCCTTCAGCTGACATCATGTACAGCGGGACCATTGACTGCTGGCGTAAGATTGCACGCGACGAAGGTGGAAAGGCGTTCTTCAAGGGAGCCTGGTCCAACGTGCTCAGAGGCATGGGCGGCGCCTTTGTGCTGGTGTTGTACGATGAGCTGAAGAAGGTCATCTAATTCCTGCTGTCACACCACTGTCCAAATTGGCTAAATGTATCAACTTTTCATTTTCATGGACTTTGCATTCTGCCTTATTTATGGGAACACAAATTTAGCGTCTCACCAGTAGCCACAAGACATGGCTGTACGTTGTGCAACAATTTTAAAACCGTTCCACGCCCTCCTTACCAATGTCATTCCAGATAAAGAAGTATGAATACCTACTTGTGTCAGTCACTAGGTTTCTATGGTCCTAACTTTAATAAATCTACTCTGGGGTACAAACCTCATGTCATGTCAACTGTCGTCTCCACTGTCTTTGCATTAGATGAACACTCACTGGATAAAGAAATGCACAAAGTGGATTACACCCAACTGCTATATTTACACTTATCTCTTGAGCCTTTCTGATTTCACCATGATCACTTGTAGGGCTGTGGAGCAGAGCACATCAGTTTCTGCTCCTTTTTATATATGTGGTACCACCTCCATAGCACAAAACGTGCTGGAATTTTAATATAGATTAATATTAGTGTTTACAGCACACCTAATAAGTCAAAATTGCACTTTCGTTCAGCAAAACGATAAAGAAATGCTCACTGGCAGTTTTGCAGGTTTTTCAAATCTTTAGAAATGTGCTACGACGGTGGAATTTGGCAATCACCTTTAGACTCCCGGCATGTTTAAACAATATAGCAGGTATTGGCAGTAATGATTGTTGGTTTATTAGTCAGAAGAAAACGCCCTGTAGATATTACAGGTAGTTGAAAGTTGCTGAATACGTCTGTTTAAATGCAGATGGAGTTGATCACAGCTGTAAAATGTGAGCATGGTGGCTGAAACATGATTCAGTGCTCTGGTGCATTCTCATCTTTAACCAGCAGATGGTGCCACTGGCAAGCACTAGTTCCTAAATGGTAGATGAACAAGTTCCGTATTTTCCGGTGTATAGGTCGCACCTTTTTGTGGTTTTTTTTCCAAGGCCTGCAACCTATGCACAGGTGCGACCTACATATGGCTTGTTATCACTTTCGGCTAAACAAATTTTTAAATCCAGCTCATTTCACAATTACGTTCATTTATTAAGGAAAAGTTCAGCTCAGACATATATTTGCTATAATTTTTATCAAACAAATAATTGTTTTTAAGTGTTAATCTTCTTAAAAGCCTTGCTGTGCGCTCCTGTGGCAGACATTTGCAGCAGAGCTAAACGTAGGTGCGACCTATACACCGGTGCAACCTATCTAGGGATTTTTTCCAATCTATTGGTGATAATTGGACAGTGCGACCTATACACCAGAAAATACTGTATACCTGTGATTTAACAGATTTATTTACAGTCCTAAACACATTTTAGTATAAGGATAAATATTTTTACACAGATGGGGCAAAAATAGTTAATAAAAATATTTTTAAGTAAAACTTGTTTATACGGTATATATACTTTTATTCCTTGATTGGGATTTAGCCATTGTAATTATGAAACTCAAAAGCTGGGTAATTTGGAGAGAAAGCATTTCTAAACGAAAAGTTCTGTTGCATGAACAGAAATGTCAACCAATTAAAGGTAGGAAGTGATATTTATTATTGTCTTACCCCGAGTAGCAAAAAGTCCCATCACCTGCTCCTAAAAGAACATTTCAGGTACTGTATTTTGATATGCAGTGGTTCCTGATCACTCGAGTCTTCCAGCTGCAGTCGGGTCCAGGTCTGAAGATTGGTGATGCTCATCTGAACAACATCCAAAACGTGTTCCTTATTCAGCATGAAGTGCTGACACAAAACCTCAGGTCTGTGTACCTGTGACATGACTGTTTTTTATGGTTTGTGTCTGTTGGGTAAGAAGAGAATATTTTGATATATGTATGAATACATTTATGTATGTATGCTTTCATACATATACATGTATGCATTCATACATAAATGTATGTAATCATACATTTATGTATTATGGATACATACATAAATGTATATGTATGAATTCATACATTTATGATTGTATGCTTTCATACATGTATGCATTCATACATAAATGTATGTAATCATACATTTATGTATTATGAATACATACATACTGTAAATGCATACAAACAAATGAATAAATGCATGTACATTCATGCATGTATGTTTGTATTGACAAACGGTACCTTTGTCACTACGGTAGTTTCTCCATGGTTCTTTGTTTAAACCGTGCAGAAACATTTTCGTCCAAGGGGCGGCTGTGGCTGAGCGGTTCGAGCAGTCCTCTAATGGGAGAGTTGGGGGTTCGATTCCACCAGCAGTCAGTGTCCCTGGGCAAGACTCCGATTGCCTCCGATGTGTGTCCAATGAATGTGATGAAGCCCTGATTATTCTTTGTATAGATCTAGTAGAGTGCTGTGTGAATGAGTAAATGAGGACACAATGTAGTAAAGTGCTTTGAGTATCTTGATCAAACACAGTAAGTACAGTCCAATCAGTACCAGACAACGTTCTGCTTGTTGAGTATTGTCGACCTAAAGTCAAATATAAAATAAGTAAAAATGGCAGATTTGTCCCAGTGGTGTACTGACTGACCCAAAGCTGGAAAAAACATCAGCTTTAGTATGTGCTGCCACTGAATATATATACAGTATAATGTATTAATATTTATTAGTTCAGGGGTATGGAGGAATGGGAATTGAGTCCCCAGACTGCAGGTTGCTGAAATATCCTTGGGGACAACACTGAACCCCCACCCCACTGCCCCCAACTAGCTCATCAGGCTACGACTTAGAAGGGAATATATACATATATTATATGTATAGAAAAAGAAAGTAGGAGTGCGTTAGTAATAATACTGAACAAAACTACTGTATAACTGCATCACTCGCTCAAAGCAAAGTGTTGTTTCTGTTTTTCTTCAGTATATTTTTTCAGCAAAGACCTGCACCTCTGATGTGTCTTATTATCTTTTATTGTAAAGCCTGTTTCTCTATTGTAATTTTTTTAAATATTTAATAACACCCACTGCTCTCTGGCAGAGCCTGAGTGGACACATCTTTAAATACAGCTAACCTTTAAAAATATACTTTCAGCTGCTGCCCTGCAGGGAAAACTACTACCGGGTAGTACTGATAATAATAATAACAATAATCTTAAATAATAATTCAGTCATTAAAAACAGCTTTATTCCTCGCTGTGTTCAAATGAATATAATAGTTTCCTACAGACACAAGACAAATTCTAATTTCTACTTTCGTTTGACAAATTGCTCACATTAAATACATCAATAAAAAATGTTTGAAAATCCTTTTATTTATTATAACCAACCATATTTTGAAGCATTGAATCAAACAAATACCAGTCAGGTGGCTTATAAGCTATGATATTTAAACAAAAATAAGGATTTTAGGAAATTGGATCTTAAATCTAACAAATTGCTGTAAATCAATTTCAACCGAATCACACAACCATGCATGTTATTGTGCTTTATTTTATTAGTTCTGCCTACAGTTGGATTTAATTCATAAAACAGTCTTACTTGTCCATCAGTGTGGAGAGGAACTGAAACGAACTGGTTGAGGTTTTCATGCAGTTATTGGCGTAATCTCATATTTGACTTGATCATTCAAGGCCAATCAGCAGCTGTGTAAAGCCTCACGTTTACTCTTGTGTGTGTGTAACGGTCTCCCCCCCACAGTTCAAACCCTGGTAGGTCTGAAAGCTTCAAGTCCACGTAGGTGTGAATGTGACTTGTTTATTAGTCGTTTTTAATCTTTGCAGCTCGCTGGCAGCTCGTCCAGGGTGTTTCCTGCCTCGTGCCCTGTGCATTCTGGGATATGTTCCAGCCTGTCGCTTACCACCAGGACACTATCATCTGTGGAGTCAGCACGCTCCTTCGTCTGAATTTATACAGTATTTTGTGGATTCTCAGTGTTTTTACCGAGGCCGAAACTTTCTGCGGATTTTTTGTTTTGAATTCGTTTATTTGAAGAAAACAGCGACAAGACTTTCTGTGAAGTACAGGAAAGTACTAGTTTTTATTCCTTCATAATCAAACTTCACAAACAGCTTGAACTTGTACAATACCTCAGAGAGTGAAAATTACAAAAAAAGTGCTGGTAACATTTACAAAAAAATCATCCTTACTTAGCAACAATCAGTTTATTCTTCCACACTTTTTTTAGTCTTTTGTATTAAGGCTTAATACTTCTTTATAAAGTATATGCAAGATAAGTCTTCACAGTTTTTCGAAAAAAGTCACAATAGTATGTAACATAATGAAGCTTTTACAGCTATTTTCTTTATAATAACAAATACACATCACTGGTAAATATATGTGAAATACAGGGCTTATTGTAAAATGGCAAGTCATGATACTGTTTGCTGAAATAAATTGATTCCACACACGGTTACAGGAAAAGGGGTTTCTGGTTGCTATAACTGAGGGAGGAGGAAAAGAAAACAGAAAGCATAAACACCCGGGAGATCGCCTCCAAACTTTGGCACGTCCCTAAAGAGAACTTTGCTCAGATTTAGCTTCGAAATTTGTACAAATGGAAGCAAATCTAAAGTATAAAGTGAAGCCATGCCGCGTAAGGTGCTAAATCAGAGATAATTCACTGCCAGCCTCTTTATTTTATCATTTTGTTTTGTTGTTTTCCCACATGGACTGACATGATTAAGGTGCAATCGTAAGACTCAAAATGCATCGCTGTCAAGGAAGAATTAAATTTTTTTAAATAAATATTAGCAATAATTCGACCAAAAGTCTTGAGGCGACCTCATTCCCAACTCAAACTGTGGCATGTGAAAGTAAAAGCTGTATTCGATGTATGTTATTTGATTATTTAATTTGAAAATATTTTATGCTAAAAATGTGAAACAATAAAGAAAATAATAATAATAATAACATTGATGTGTACGGAGATGGAAGTGAAAGGTGAAACTAAGCCGAGATATATTCACAAAGATCCTCTAAGCTGCACTGGTTTACAGGTCAACAGATGAGCGCTCTAACCAAATTCACCCTCATGCATACTGTACGGTTAAAGTGACGCAACAAGCTCGCGTAAATAAGTCTACATCACGGAGAAAAAAAAAGAAAAGAGGAAAAAACAATTTGGTTTTAGTGCAAACACAATTGGCTGGCTTCAGCATCTCAATAATAACAAGCTCACCAAGGAGATAACAAGAAGGCACGTACGTCTGCTTCCTCGAACATTTAGACGAACCGCAACATCTTTCCGACAACGCCACGAAGCAGAGAACACAGGAAAGCCACTACATCCAGAGGAAACGGGGACGTCCTGCTGCGCGGGAATCCTGGGAAAATCTACAACTTAACAATGAAAATACTCTTGATCGAAGCGGGTGAAACACAAATTATTTTCTTTAAATGTAGCCATTGATGCTGCGTTTAGTTTTATGTAGCCTCTTTGTAAAGAAAAAAACAATTAAAGTGAGAGAATATGCAGAAATCTACAGGACCAGTGCTTTTAAAGAAAAGGATGTGCACAACGGTGGACAAGCCGGGTTTTTCTCTTTTGGTTTTAAATTTTTTTCTCTCGATTCTGTGTTGCAGACGACCGACGCTGACTTGTGATCGAGTCGTTTCCTCTAAACGTCCCGCCTCTCGCTCTCAGGTCTGCGAGAGCCGTGTGATTTATCAAAAAAATTAAAAAGAATAAATCACAGGAGGAAACATCTTTAATGCCACTCAGATCTGCACAATAATACTTGGGTTAGTGCTGCAAATAAAACACCCCTGCTACAAACAATATATGGATGTGCACCTTTAAAGGCAACACATTCTGTACCTGTGATTACACAAAAATAATGATAATAATAGTCAAAAATCATCGTTCGCACTGCAGGGACAGTGACAGCCGTGTGGCTCTATGGTTTCAACGTGTTTCGAGTAATCGTATTGCTTTAGTTCGAAGAAGAGCGACGTCAGTCTAGTGCAAATCTCTTTTCTGGGTTGAGAAGTGGTGTTTGGTCTGATGAGACTAAATCTGCTCTAACTCATGATGTCCAGCTCGCTGTGGAGTCCCTTTATGAACATTTAAACGAAATATTACAGAACAACTACGCCACCCAACAATTTGCAAAGAAAGCCCTAATAAATACGTCCTATTATAAATAACCCATCCCAGCGTCATCAACCAGCACAAAGTCTTGAACCGTTTCCATCCTGATCTGACTCCCACTGTGAACGGGAGGATCAGCGGCACCCTCGCCCCGCGAAGCTTGGTCTGTTGGCTCACGCCTGCGCTTAACGGGTGTCGTCCGTGCAGTTCAGTTTGTCAAATGCGTCTCGTAGCTTGGAAATGTTGGAAAAACTCACTCCGATCCAGTGTTTGACAAATCACATCACAAAAGAAACGTCCTCGCACATACATTAAAAAACAACCTTTATCCCCTATTGCAAAACAGCAGTCAACACATTTCATTATGAGAACAATAATAATAATAATATTAAAATACAAAGCAACTTGGAGCATAAATTATCAAAAACAAAGTGAAAACGTTACTGCAGCATATATTTCAGGGTTGCTTAGTCTGGATGGGAACTACCTTTACTACAACAGCTCCACCTCTGCCACGTTCAGAGTTCAATCCATGATTTGTAGGGAAATGATGAAAAATCGAGCTAACGTGAAAACAGAACGGCAAAATGTACGCTTAAATATAATTGAACTCAAGTGCAAGTTTACAAAAGCATCTAAGTACACGACACGAGAGCAAAAAGACTGATTTAAAACAAACAACACCAAAAGAACTGACTTATTGTTCGGCTGCGTGAATTTTTTTATGATTTGCTATGCTTTGCCGCTCAGCCCAAAGAACAAAACACGGCCGTGATTATGGTTCTTCATTTTCCTGTTGTGAAATGACAGGAATCAAAGAATACAGCAGGTTTTACTGAGAGTTCCATGAAGTATCAAACAAAACAAATTAGCCAAATGCTTTACATTCTTCCTGAAGATTATGAGCGTCGTTACAAAAAATACCACTTTGTAAAAATTTTATTTGGATCACACGGTGATGGTAAAAATCCATCTTATAATTTGGTTTTAGAGAGTTTTTTAATATTTTTTTTAACTTGACAGGTGATTTTTTTGGGGGGGGATTTCTTTTCACCTTAGTTAGATTGAACTTTTTTAAACTGTTGAGAATGAAAGTTGAGTGTCAATATTTTCTTTTCTTTTTTGGTTTACATATAAAACCTAGAAATATGTGCAAACTTTACATCTTGGTCCATCTCAAGTAAAAATGGCTGAAAGTGTTTGAAGCCATGTGTCAGATTAGTATTTTAGGGATGTCTTAAATGATTCGTCAGTCAATATTTAAGAAAAACTGCTATAAAAAATATTTCTAAAGACATGCACAGATAAAGAAAGGTTCTAATATGTGTGTGTAGAAGACAGGGTTATTATGTTCTGCCAAAAGAAAAATGTAAAAGTTACAATCTTACATGTTTTAGTGTGCACAGCTACTGCGTCAGATTCATTTTTACTTTTTGTTGCATTTCTTATACAAAAAAATAAAATAAACTATTTTGGTCTATGATAGACAAATGAATAAA